>ML797570.1:75132-123051 GCA_009831015.1 Picea engelmannii
TCTATTTTTAGAATATCAGATCCATTGTTTTAGGATCTGAAACTGATTGTAAAAGGCTATAAAGCCAAAGACATTTGGAGCTCTAAGGGTTCAATTTTGGATACTCTTTGGCTATTGTACTAAGACACTTATTTTTCAATACAAAATCAGTCTTCTTTTGTTGTTAATGATAGATTTCTTCATCTATTCCATGTTTTGTACTTTATTTCAGTTTAGCTCAGCTATTAAGAACTGTTATCTTCTTATTTAGCTCATAAACTTGAACTAAAGGAATTCTTGCTGACTTGTATGATCCTACACACTGTTGTACTTGATTATCTAGATCAGTTTTCTCCATACCTTTTGATATTACTCTATCTGGTCATTGATTCCTAAAAGCACTTTTTCATTCGATTACATTGTGAGTTGTCTTCTCATTAGCTACTCTCTATTATCCCATTGATCCACACTTTCATGGTTCATTATTTATAAATTTACCAAGCATCCTTAGCCTACAACCCTAAGGAGTTTCTTGGAGTGATAACAAAATGGCGCTGTTGCCGGGGAGAGGAGATTGAAGCTTAGCTTCTTTGGGAGACAACAAAAGATCCAGCTTTGATGATAAACAAAGCCCAGACACTATTTTGGTTGTAATCATCTATCTAGCGACTCCATGAAGGATGAATTCAGTGGCGACTCCATGAAGGACGGATCTGTTGGCGACTCCACTGGTATATAAATGGATCAGATCTTAGCAAAAAGGTATGTGCTCTGCAATTTCTCAAGTATTTTTGGTTACCCTCATCCAGTACCTACTAGAGATGAATGGGAACGTAGTATCCCCAGATTTCGTGGTGAAGAGTGGGAAGTACCAGCTAAACATTTGTTGGATTTCCATGACTTCATTGACTGGCTTGAAATTTTACATGAAGATGTTCAAATCAAACTTTTCAAATTTTCATTAGAAGGGATTGCTCTTGACTGGTGTCTGTCTCTTCCAAGTGTAAGTGTTAGTTCTTTGGCTGATTTTCATGCTGCTTTTCATGTGTTTTGTGAAGATCATTTTCCAGTTGATCTTCTTTACCCTCAGTGTTGTCATGAATTTCATTTGTTGACTAAGGATTCAGATGTTCATGAAGAGTATGATGTTATAGGGGATATTTCTCATTGTGATCAATACATTGATGAGCTTCATAATGTTAGCCATAGTATAGATGCTTTTGACATTGTAACAAATGCATCTATTGCCTTAGGCTATCAGCAAGATCCGATTAGCCCTTTTGAAAACTTGAAAAATGATGATCAGATTGACAAACTAGAAAGTGAAACTGTTGAAACTACAATAGATGATGAGGGCAGCCTACAGTTTAAAGATTTACAGGAACTGAAAGTTTGCAGCAGATACAGAGAGAGTGATGGTGAAGAGGAGCACAAAGGTTCTGATCAGAAATTGACTTTGTATTTTCCTTCAACGAAGATCACACAGTCTACATTCAACATTGAGTTTTGTGAAGGAAAAGAACAACAACAACATAATCAGTTGAATCAACAGTTCAAAGAGGTATTCTTTTATGATTTTGAAGACCTTATTGCGGACTTTTTTGATTCTATCAGCAGCATAGATGTTAAAATATTTATGTCAGAAGAAGATTATCTTCATCATCCGCTCAAACCTCTTTTCTGCATGATATGGCCTTCATTATTGTTCGGGTCAAGATCTAGCATGATGCCTGCAAATCAATTTCTGACATGGTTGCATTGGAAGTTTACTTTTTCTTGATCAAAATACTTCTATTGGCTAGATGTAGGAGTAGACAGAAAAATAAGCTCGCTTTATGAGCACATAGATCGCTTTCAGTTATTGTTGAATAAGCAGAGACTTCCAGAGGCCTCAAGATGAGAAGTCATCAGGTGCAATGCAGGTATATGAAGAACAAAATGATTACAAGAAAGCGCCTTGTGAGGGAAGCCATGGGGAGGGAGAATATGAAGATGATGAAGAAGATGAAAATGAAGACACATTTATTAATCATATTAGTGCTCTGTCAAGGCTGAAGCCTATGCGAAAGAGACGATTTCCCTGGATTGACAGTTTAGAGAGATCTTTGATTACTAGCTATGCAAGATACAGAGCATCCTTGGGGGATCAATTTCATCGTGTTGATTGGGTTGCAATACCTGGTTTGCCGGCTCCTCCGGAGATTTGTCTAAGAAGAATTGCTTCTTTCAAGCATGAACTAACAGTTAGGAAAGCTTTGATGAATCTTTGTACATTGCTTGCCACACGGTATGTAAAGCACCTGCAACAACTAAAAAGAGAGCAAGCTCTAGACAATGATAATGTAGGAATCTCAAAAGGTTATGTAAAATCATTGGCAGAAAAGTCCTGTTCGTAGTCAGAATGCCTCTGCTAATCCTGGTCAGTTGTATGCCTTGTGGGATGATTTTGAAGAACCAAGTATTGCAGCTATAGTTGATGAGGTTATGAGATGCAAATCCATGGCTAAGTTAAGTATAGTGAAAAGGTCTAGAGGTTCTTCCTCATATGTGACAAAATGGTCTGAGTCTGTTCCATCAGAGAAATTAACTTCCAATGTTCCCATAGATAACAGTGTTGGTCCTGTTTATGGTATCCAACATGAGCATTCTTCTGCAGTGGGTACACATAATGTATCTTCCTCTGCATCTACATGTGTTGCACTTGAGGTTAATGTGGGCTCTATAGGTTGCATGGTGGCTTCCTACTCTACTGATGAGCATCCAACAGGTCAAGTGAATATTGGAGGAGGCAGAACAAGGGGAAATCGTCGCCGAATACCAAAGAAGGTGAAAAAATTGCTTCAGAATGAGGATCTCAGTACTGAAAAACTAGTGCATAAGTCTGTTGCAGTGGAAAATGTTGTGGAACTCATCAAACTTGTTTTCCTGAATTCCTCGGCAGACACTGAGGTACCGAAGGTGTTAGTGGATACCCTCTGGTGATATAACAAATTTGATGTCTTTGCAGCCTTCAACTTTCTTAGAGCGCATGGACTTGTGATTGTTGGTCATGGTGTTCAACCATGTGTGCTTTCGCCAAAGTTTTTCCATAATGCTTCTGCGTAACCTTTTCCTATAGGGACAGGAGAAAAATATTCTAGGTTTGAAAATTGGCTAAATCACTTTCAAAAAGAGCTACAGGAGGATGGGATAAGCCTTTCGGCAGAACAACATTGTGGTGATCTTTTCAATCTTTTTGGTCTAGTATCATCTGGGGATATGCCTTACGTTTTCGTATTGGCAGATGAGGAGGACGCGTGCAGTTAAATTTGCATGAATAGATGGCAGATGGTAGAGTAGAGAACTTGGAAACACAAGATAGAGACAAATTCTAGATTTTTTGTAACAAATCGAATTGTCTTTTACTCCAAAAAGTTTGAGTCCAGCCTCTAAGCAAGCTCAAAATTTTTTTAAATTGATTTGATTTGATTTTTATTTCTAATAGAAAACCGAGCATGACTGATGGGTAAATGTTTGAAAGAGATTGATTCCATATTTCTAGCCATTGAAATCACAGACAGAAGTTTCATATCCCGATACACATGGGATTTTGTTCAGCAAAATAAAGAAGATGAACGCAACTATCAGGCTGCATGCAGTTCTCCTCTACCACTAGATCTTGAAGGTTCTTTTGAGCAATTCTCCTTTGGCAGTTGTGGATCGAAAGCTTTCTACATTCAACAGTTGCTTTGGACAATTCCCCTTAGCTCTTCAAAGATTGCTCAAGCCTGTACAGAGAAGACATAATCCAAAACTCTGAACAAGAGGGTCTGGTACGGATGGCAACTAAAACTGTAGGTGATTCAGATCTAGACAACAACATCAGGACCCTAAGAAATTGGCACTCTTGTCTTGTTTCTCTCATGCTAATTGGCAACTTGGTGAATAGTGTTTGCTTCCCACCTATGTAAAATTTTCCACATCAGTAACTATTAACATGGAGGACATTGCATCAGATGGAGAGGAAAAAAACAGTTAAAGAGAATGAAAGATTGAAATCAAATTCTGGAAGCACCAGTGATGATAAAATCTGCAGAAACCTTGTGAAATGTGATCAACAAGGGAGCACGAAGAGCCTTCTATCAAGATTTCTTTTTCCCAAAGGAAATCCTGGCTTGGAAGACCTTGCTCAGACTGCAGAAGATTTTAGAGAGGTAACACATTTTAAACTATTTTTAAGTCACAAGTTTTGGTGTCTTAGGCGAACATTTCAATTGTTCATTGCCACCAAAAGGCAGAGCTTTTGGTAGTCAACGTTTTCAAAATTTTGTCTCTTTAACTACCAAAAGCGCAGAAACAGGGCAGAATGCTACAATTTTTGCACAGGTCCAAGTTTTATTTTCCCAAATGCCTCGAGGGTGGATTATAATGATGAAACATAATTAATTGCATCAGTAGCAAAGTTCTATTTTTGTGTTTGAGGTGTTTTGGCCAGGTGAAAATTAAGTTAAATGAGACTTCTATAGAGGAGAAAGTCATGATTGTATCAGGTCAGTTCAAAAGTGAGCAAGAATTTCTAAGTGTTTGCAAAGGTGAGAAACCATTCCAACAAGCAGTAAAGATTGAAATGCCCACATCGTCATCGACAATGGAGCTCGACCCAAACATTGATCCAAAAAGGGTGGAACGAATTTTAGCCAATAGACAATCTACAGAAAGATCTTGAGTAAGGAAGTTGCAATATATTTCAGAGATCGAAAGAAGTGTCAATGCATTACAGACAGAAGTATCAACACTTTCTCCTCAAGTGACCTATCTGTTCATCAATTGCACGCATAATCCCTGGATTTGAGGGACCCATCAGCAGTCAATTATGGCAAAGTCTAGACCAGTCTTAAGGGCCAAGGTTGATGGTATTTGGTACTTGGAGGCGCATCCAGAGGTAGCAGAGCTTTTCAAACAAGTAGGAGTATTCACATATTGTGAGAAATTGACTAGCTTTCACCAACAGGTAGCAGAATCCTTTGCAACTGTATATGATGGAAGGTCTGCCAAAATAGGGAGAGAAGAATTCATCATTGATGACACATCTATAGTAGAGTTTACAGGTCTACCAAGAACTGGAGAGTGCTGATTCAAATCCATAGTGCCATCAAATATAGCATCAAGATCTTATTTGTTGCCCATCCACAAAGACTTGATTTGGAAGAAGGACATTCCAATATCCTTTCTGGAACCAGTGGCAGGAGCACAGTCACATATAAGTCTAGTAAGAGAGAGAGGAGCTTCATATAGCAAGCCCTGAGGTCTTTGTACTCTTGCAGGTAATTGAGATTCATCAAGTTTTGATTTTTGGGTAAGTTTCTATTTTCAGTGGTTTAGGCGAGCCTGTATGTGCTCATTAACCACTGAAAAGGCTGAATGACTCCATGGCCTAATACTAAAGGCACAAGGTCTGCTAGGTTCTTGGAAACCTCACAGGGAGGTATCCATCCCAGTTGGAGACAAATGTTAGCGATAAAAAAACGCACCGACATTTTTGTAAGAACGATGCCTAATCTTGTAGGGAAAATTTTGATAGCTTCCCGAGCTCGAAATGAAGATATGAAAGCACCATTGGAAAGCTTAGGATTTTTAGATTTCGATCGACTATTTAATCATGAAAAACGAACTCTCCATGACTGAGAAATTTGATTTTGAAAAAATCTACGCTTTCACCAGCGCAAAAGGCAGAATTATGACTAGTTAGCTGTTGAAAGCTCCGCCTTTCAGCAGCTAAGGAGTAGATTTTCAGGTAAATTAGCTGGTGAAAGCCTGTCATGGCCAGAATAGCCAAATTTTCACCCAGATCAGGATTTTTTGGGTTTGAATGGTTTGAAATCTTTTTCAATAAGCTGGTTATGAATTATCAAATCAAAATTTGAAGGCCATTCTTGGAGATGAAAGTCAAAAGGGAATTTTTTGACTAGATTTGGTGATTTTCAAGGGTAAAATGATAGGGATTTTTGGCACACATCATCAAATTCAAATTCCACTTTCAAAGGAACATATCAAAGAGCCTTGGAAGGCTAGGCTACACTTCATCAACTTTCAACCAATGTTTGAAGACCAAAAGATAGAGGTTGACCTCATCTTGAGGATCTCTCCTTATCTTTTGTAAATCAGTTTTGACTTTCTATTTTTAGAATATCAGATCCATTGTTTTAGGATCTGAAACTGATTGTAAAAGGCTATAAATCCAAACACATTTGAGGCTCTAAGGGTTCAATTTTGGATACTCTTTGGCTATTGTACTAAGACACTTATTTTTCAATACAGAATCAGTCTTCTTTTGTTGTTAATGATAAATTTCTTCATCTATTCCATGTTTTGTACTTTATTTCAATTTATCTCAGCTATTAAGAACTGTTATCTTCTTATTTAGCTCATAAACTTGACCTAAAGGAATTCTTGCTGGCTTGTATGATCCTACACACTGTTGTACTTGATTATCTAGATCAGTTTTCTCCATACCTTTTGATATTACTCTGTCTGGTCATTGATTCCTAAAAGAACTTTTTCATTCGATTGCATTGTGAGTTGTCTTGTCATTAGCTACTCTCTATTATCCCATTGATCCACACTTTCATTGTTCATTATTTATAAATTTACCAAGCATCCTTAGCCTACAACCCTAAGGAGTTTCTTGGAGTGATAACAGAAGGGATGACTATAGAGATCCAAGGCACTCAAGAAGTGTTAGTAGGAATCACCATTCACCTACACATTCATCCAAAAGAGCACATGCATGTTCATAATGAAAGAGTATCATGTTGGACTTATGGGCTGACCCGAGTTCTACTTTAGTTCTCCAACAAAAACCTTATCACCATCGACCCTTCTGGTAAACCAGAAGGCTACACCACACACAGAGTGCACAATGCAGTCTCATCCGAGATGGTTTATGGATGACTAGAGGATGTAGGTATCTGTAGTCATGGAAGGGATTGGGGTTGTCCTTTCTCACTTCTTATTTCTATTTAACCATGAATTCTATTACAATATTCATCATATCCATTCATCCATTCATTCATAACATTTATTCTACATATATATTCTATTTCACACTGTAATTAAAACCATTCATTCATATATATATCCATTCAATCATAAGTACAGAAATAGTAAAAAATCCAGACACATTGCACACAGATTTTACAGTGGTTCACCCCCCCTGGGGCTACATCCATAAAGATATTCTAATTATTTTCTTATTCATCAAAAGATGTTGCATGCATTACATCATAATAGAGAGTAGTGAGGCAGATTAGGATTGCACCAAGCTCCACATATTGCGACCTGACCCTCAACTACTTCAACTTCATCCGAGCTCCACAACTCTCATCAAAATACAGAATCAAAACTCAACAAAGGCTCCAAAAGATACTACAAATATGATAATTCTCTCGCTCCTCCTCCTAATCGATACTTCAACCTACTTTCTATCTCTTCTATTTATACTAAAAAATTGGGTTAAAAACCCTTACATTACATTCCAAAATCCTAACCCTAACATGGCTAGGTTTGTCCATGTCTGCGCTGGATTTCCACAAATCCTATCGTGTGCGCTACTTTTCCTCAAAATGTGGTGTTATCTCCTCCTTGGTCCAATCAAACTTGTTTTTTGTGTTGTTATCCCAAACATGCCTGCTCCAATAGGGACCCAACACTAACATGTGGCTCATCTCGAGCCACTTAGCCTGAGTTCACCTTATGCGATGCTACCTTCATCGCATGAAACTTCTTTCCCAATTCTATTACTTTCTCCTTAGCATGTGCTCTCTTTCTTACTAGTGTCTCCAAATCCTGTGTTGTCATGTGCTCTTTCAACACTTCCTTAATTTCTGCTAGCGCATGTTCTCATATTCCTTTCTTTGTTTGGAGCTCCTCTATCATTCCTTTGGCTTGTTGCTGAAATGGATCCAAATGACCCTGCCTTGCTTGTTTCTCTTTTTGTGCATCCTTTACGTCAATTTGCAAATTTTTCAGCTCCTAAGCGGCCTTCAATCTCAGGGGTATTTCCATGGTCTTCTACCTCTTCTTCAAGTCCTAAACCACTATGTTCAATTTTTCCTCTCTCTGCTCCAGCTACTGGATCTTCTCATCCTCTTCTAGGCTGGTCCAAATATGTGCGGTCAAGTCATACTATTATGCCACTTATTTAACATCACGTGCTATATTATGTATGTGTACAGTAGCCTCCTGCTCTCTTTTTCTCGTACTTCTAGAGGTGTGCTCAAATTTAGTTTCTCTGTTAAGTCCTCTATCTCTTGTTTGCATCTCTCTACGGTCTACGCAATCGTCTGTATATTCTCTTCTGATGTAACCTCTTGTTCTCGCGCGCAGTCTGGTATGCTCCTGTATACTTATGCAAGATTCTTCTCTAAGTTATTTGCGTGCTGCTTCTCCTCCTCCTTCTCCAGCGTGATCTGCTCGAAGGTCATTTGCAAAATCTCCTTCACCTCGCAGTCGAGCACTAAGTTGGTGGCATCCGCCCTAGCTCTAGACTATACTTCCCGCATCACACTCACTTGTAGTCCATATAATGCTTTCATGGGTATGTTCACCAGAACCAACTCCAGATGTTCCACGTGCTTCATTAGTTTTTGCATTGTGTTCTCATCCACCTCCAACATCTCTATTGTGACCTTAAACCTATCACTTCTCATGACTATCGTTTACACTGCCTCTCCTTGTTCTCTATGCATCGATGCCTCATATACGTTTCTTTTTTGTTGCGTTGTTGGATGATGTGTTGTATTTATTTACAGACTATGTACAATGTAATGAACTTCTACTAGATTTTCATAATCTCCTCTCATCGTGCCTCTGTTGCACGTACTGCATTTTCCTCTCTATCCTGGACTTTGTCTGCGACGAACTCTACATCGTCTTTTTTAATCATAAGTAATAGAGGGTTCTTGTGATACTTCATATTCTTCCTGATTTCTACCTCATGTGTTCCAGTCCTCTTCTTTGGTGGGGTTGTGGTCTGCACCTCAGTTTTCTTCTTCTCTGCTTCCTCATCTGGTACTTTTGTTTTTTGCAAGCTATCTCCCTTCACTTATATTCTTGACACAATATCTTTCTTCCTTGGCTTCTTGCTTACTGCGCTACTTCCTGAGGCTTGACCGTACTCTGCATCTTTCCTTGTATTTTCTATTGGACTGCTTGTCTTCTTTGATGTTCCTGCGTCTGCTTGATCCTTAGGATTTGTTCCTTTCTTCTGTGTTGCTGGAACTTTCCACTGTGCAGGCCAGTCTTTCAAAATATAGTCTACTTCCTCACACGATGTACATTACCTCATTTACAACCACTTCTTCTTTGGATCCCTTATGGCCTGAATCCACAAATGGTGACTTGACGCTTTGAAATTAGTAATCCCTTCATTTTCCTGGACTACTTCAATTTGGATCCTCCAAACATTGGTTGTATTTTGTTGCATGTCTTCCAAGAACATGGAAAATACTGTGTTGTTCACCTGTTGGATCCTAGGGTTATTTTCCTTCCACAAGGTTTCATACTGTGTTGCACAACATTTCCCTTTTCTGTCCAGAAAAGATGAAAATTTGGGCTCCTTCCAGCCCATGAAAGCTATCAGTATTAACAACCAGGAATAATGGAATTATGTTCCATTATCCTGCACATCTATGCAATCTATCATAAACTGGTTCAAAAAGTATGGCAACCAGCTTAATACTACACCCTTTGTGCACTGCACACCTATTTCTATAAATCTTGTTAGGGCCTCTTCCTTCCTACACTTCCTCAAAAATTTGCAATCCATCATCTTTGTAGCAAAATTTGTCATAGGGTCATTGATGTCTTTTATGATTATAACCCTAGTTCCCCTGTTTTTTCCTCTGCAATATCTTTATCCCTCGCCTTGTTGTCCAAATAATCCTCTGGGTTTACACCGCTGTTAGGAAATCTTGTAATCTTGGCTATGAGATCTACATCTATGGGGACCAACCTGTCCATCCACATGATACCTCCATGTACCCTGGCTAGAAGTTGCTTCACACAAAGGCCTACATTTTTACCGTTCCCGAAATGTGGTATGTCCAAAACATTTATAATGCCTGAATTGTAAAGACTTGTGATCCATTGCGTGAGCTCCAAAATGGGTTTTCCTAAGGGTCCTACCTCCCCCTGTTCTCCAAGTAACTTTCTTGCGCAAGGTCAGGAAACTTCGTTTTATCTGTTACATCGTGATCTACATATTTTAACTTTGTTACTTTTCCTAGCATGTCTTCCACTGCAACTACAACATCTAGAAGATACGGTAAAGTAATTTCTATGGCACTTGGTGCTTTCGTCTTCTGGCCTGCAACCGAGTTTTCCTCTCCAATTTCATCCTTGACTTCTTATTCTTCTTCTCCCTTTATTTCTTGATGGACTATGATATCTTCAACCAATACTTCCTCTGCGGTGACTTTCTACTTATGTTTGTCCATCTCCTCCGCTTCTGAAGGGTTTCCGGGATTAGGGTTTGCACCACCTTTCAAATTTTCTGAGCTCTGACCCCCTTGCACCTATTTTTTGGTTGATATTTCTTCCTCTATCTTGGTGGGACTGATAGATTCAGTTTCTGATGTCATAACATCCTCCAAGTCCACAAAACTTTTTGGTTCTTCTAGTCTTTCCTTCTTCCTTCATGTTTTTCGGGTCACTTGTACAAATCGATCGGGAGGACCAACCTTCGAGGGTGCCATCTAACTAGCCTTGCACATAATCAACTACATTTTCCTCTTTCTCAATCACCCTTTGTTCACGCTCTCAATCACTTTGTTGCTAAAAAATCGCTGAGTGTCAAACTTGTCTGTGCTTTTCCCTTTTTATAAACCCTGTCATTAATGTTCTGTCTCTTTTTTCACCTTTCCAGTTATTTCTTCATTTCATTGCGCGGTGTCTAATTTTCTTGCAGACGGTATTCTAAATCATGTTGCACCAATTTATGTATGCTACACATTGTCATATTTGTCTATCACTTATTCCTCCTAATTACTTCTTTTTGGTTTGTTCTTCATTTTTCTGTTTTTATCTTCCTTTTTCTTCTTTTAACTCCTACTATTTACAATATTTACAAGTCCACTTGTTGTGTTGCAACTACTGAGAGTTAGTAGGTCGAATGTCCCTATACAGTTTTAGTTGACTAACATTCACCCTTCCTTGAATTTCCTTGCCTGCTAAGTCTTGCAGCTGTACAACACCTCCATCTGCGACTAACTTTATCTGATATGGCCCTAGCCAATGCATTATGAGCTTCCCTGGATGTTGCAAATACTTACTGTCATAGAGGAGAACCAGATCTCCTACCTTAAAATTATTTTTCTTAATATGTCTGTCATTCCATGCTTTATCCTTTTCTTTTTGAACCTCTTGGTGAAATCCTGCTATGATTCTATCCTCTTCCAATTCCATCAGTTGAGCCAATCTGTCATGTGTTGCACCCCTTTCTGTCATCTCTGTGATTGCTTCAATGTGCAGGATTGGTATCAAATAATCTAAGGGAACTATTGCCTCCTGTCCATACACCAATTTAAAGGGTGTTTTCCTTGTTAATTTCTTGCAGGCAGTTATATAAGACCAAAGTACTGCTGGTACCTTCAAATCCCAATCATCTATGTTTACATTACAAATATTTGTCAAGGAATTCTCCAAAATATTCTTGAAGGTTTCCATTGTTCCATTTTCTTGAGGGTGGTAAGGAGTACTCTTTTGGTGGTATATCTTAAACTCTTCAAGCATTGCCTCAATTGTATTGTTGATGAAGTGAGTCCCCTGATCACTCATCAATATTCTTGGACATCCAAACCTTGTCACTATATTCTTAAATAAAAAGCGTGATGCAGTATCTACACTGCATTCCTTTACTAGTGTTGCCTCGACCCACCTGGTCAAGTATTATGTTGTTGTAATAATGTATCTGGCCCCTGATCTTCTTGTTGGTGGATTAATTGGACCTACAAAATCTATTTCCCATTTATCGAACACTTGTAAAGTAACATGCGGTTTTAGTGGCATATCATCCCTCCTGGATGGCTTCCCAAATATTTTACAAACATCACACTTATGACAGTATTCCTTTGAATCCTTATGAAATATTGGCCACCATAATCATGTGTGCAATACCTTCTGCGCGATAGCTTTCCCTTCGTAGTTCCCTCTTGTAATCCCTTCATGCACTTCTGTCAAAATAATGTGTCTTTCATGCTCCATCACACATCTCCTTAAGATGTTATCTAATCCAAGTTTGTATTGATGACCTATAATCAACTGATAATCTACAGCTCTAACCACGAAAATTTTCTTCTACGCAGTAGTAAATTCTCTTGGTGAAAAGCGTGTACTTAAAAAATCAATAATGTCATCAAAATATTCATCTGCTATTTGTACTGAAAACAATTGTGCATTGGGGAAGTTGTATTCCAAGTTACTCGGCTCTTTTCCATTCGTTATCCTGGATAAGTGATCTAGTCTTGCGTTCAATCTTCCAGGCTTCACCATAACTTTAAAGAAAAATTCTTGAAATAATAATAGCCATATGCATATCCTCCCCCCCAACACTGGCTTATTAACTAGGTATTTCAGATCTATATGATCTGTAAACATCTTAAGTGATGTCCCAACAAGTAATGTATTTATTTCTACAAATCATACACCATAGCTAGACCTTCTCTTCCTGTAGTATTGTAGTTATGCTCTGAATCTGACAGCTTCATGCTTGCAAAAGAAATCGGGTGTTTTATATCTCCTTCTCCTGGCTTGGTTAATACTTCTCCTAATGCAATTGCAAATGCATCCACATGCACATGAAATTCCTTTAACCAATCTAGGAAAACCAGAATTGGTGCAATAACCATATTTTCCTTTAAAATGTCCAAACTCTTATGGCATTCATCATTCTACTGGTACTTAGTATCCTTCTTCAAAAACTTCTCCATTGGCGTGGTGATCTGTGCATATACCCTTATGAACTGTTTGTAATACCCTATATGACCCAATGTACTCTTTAACTAGTGCACTAACTTTGGTGGTGGTAAGTTAACTATGACAACAATTTTAGCAGGATCAACCAGTAGACCTTGTTTACACACCACATGCCCTAACAAAATTCCAAATGGTGCGCTGAAAATACATTTCTTAATATTTAATGAGATCTGACACTGTCTGCATATTTCCAACATCATCCTTAGTACTTCAACATGATATTTCAACAAACTGAACATTGTCCAATCATCCAAGTAAACCTCCAAAAACTTATGAATAAAGTCTTTAAAATTTGCTACTACTATTCTTGAAAATATGGTTGGTGCATTATTCAATCTGAATGGAATAACTGTATACGGGAATGAGCCTCATTCTATAGAAAAAAAATTCTTGTGTCTATCTTCAAGTGCAATCCTTATATGATGATAACTTGAAAATCCATCTGTAAAAGAATAAGCTTCTTTACCCCCTACATTCTCCAAAACTTCGTCTATAAATGGGGTAGGGAAAGGATCATGTAGGAAAACATCATTCAATTTTATCAAATCTACACAAATCATGATCCCTCCTTACTTCTTTTCTTGCACCACCATAGGACTGATCCATTCTGACTCTTCTACAGGTTCTATAACACCAGCTTCTATCATCTTGTCAATTTTTGTCTTCACCTTCTCTTTGTATATTGGATTCAATCTATACGGCCTCTGTCTGATAGGTCTTACTAATGGATTTAATGGGATCTTCATTTCTCCTAGATCTCCTGCTAACCCCTTCATCTCTGAGAATGTTTCTTGGAATAATTCATTGTACTCATGTAGTAATTATGTGATCCTTTCTACTATATGATTATCCCAATAATCTCCAATACTTGCCATCTTTGGGTTGTCTACAATTCCAATGTTGACCTTCTTAATATTCAATGGTGTAGCATAATCTTTTGAATCTAGCTTGGGGCCTTCTACTTTCCTTTCACCTTCAACTTCCGGGATCTAGATATTGCACGGATTATCTTATGTTGGCTCTTATGCTTCTACTATGTGATAAAAGTGTAGAAATTGTTTAACTGTCTGTCTAACCTACTTCTGATATGTTGGAACTATTTCAAACTATGTTTCTTCAATATCCTATCCCTAACCACTTCCAACACTATATCAATCTTTGTACTGTCATTCTCAAAGGAAAATGTAACTACAAAGTTTTGTTGTATCTCTTCCCAATTAGTAGTTTCTCTGTGTTGTTCTTGTTATGTGTACTGGTTATTTGGAATGCCTTCTAGCGCGTGAATAAAATGGTGTGGCCATTCTTCTGGTGGTAATAATTTCCATTGAACTATACATTTTTCTACATGCTCTTGTGGTTGTCCAAATCCCTCATATTTCTCCTCATATACGTGTTCCTTATCTGAACTGAATCTTATGCACAGTAACCTTTTTCACTAAAACCAATTATTGATCTTTTCCTTGTGTGTACCCCACCATATTGCAGGTGTAGATTTTAAGGAAATATCTAATGCTGGTAATATATGATTTTCCATAACCTCTACCTCGTATTTCATTAAAAAATCTTCTAAATCATTCAATCCATAAAAAGTAGGAGGTTATCTTACCTCTGTACCAACCCATCTTAGCACACGCGTCATTCTAGCACACCTCCTGGTAGATAATTCATGTAGTCGTTGTTGTTAGTTTTCCAGTCCTGTGTCAGAGTCTAAATCACAAGAACTAATACTCCTCCAACTGAGCATGCCATCTACAATTAGGTTGATATAATCCTCTTTGCATGCGGTAGTTATGTATAGTTGATTCACATCTTCTGTGAGGATATTATTTGTAGGCTCTACATACCTACCTCCTTCTGAGGGATCTAATGGCGCAATAAATTTTTATTCTCCAGACTCAAATATCATCTTTCTTGTCTTCAAATTAATAATAGCCTTGTTATCAAAGGCCCAATCCAGACCCAACAGTGCTAGATATGGAGAAGTATTGTCCACCATGTCAATGACTTCAAATTCAACCATGGTGTGCACACTATCTAGATCTACTAGAATCCCCTTCAACTTTCCTATTGGAACCACTCTGTGTTGATTTTTCAACTTCAACTGAATAGGTGAATGCCCCAATTGGGGTTCTCCCATAGCTTCCCAAGTCTTTTTTGGCATAACATTGACTTCAGATCCTAATTATAGTATAATATCCCCCATATTGAAATTATATCATATGTTAGCATTCAATATGAATTCCCTACTAGTTATTCTCTTCTTCTAGACCTGATTTACTCTTTTTCCCCCTCTTCCCAAGGATTACACTTTCCTGATAATTTTTGTAATACTTGTAGGGAATTTTTATCACTCAACAATTTGACACAAACTCCCAAAATGTTTCTTAAGTTACTTACTTGTTCCGAGGACTGTTCTTGATTGGTTTGATCAAATAATGAGGGCATGTCATAGACTGGTATCTCATCTACTGGCTTCGTTCTTGAAGTGGACGCAATGTTTTCCTTCAAGATCTCTTGTCTAGCTTCCTTGAATATATCTTTCTCTTTGTGTGCATCAAACTTCTGTTTCGGTGCTACATTCTTCCTGACCCAATGGTACTAGTCCTGATCCTTCTTGGTTGCATCTTCTCCTGTATTAGCTCCACCTCTCGTAACTATTTTAATCTTCTTCACATCCTCTTGTATGTTTTCCATCCCGATCCATTGCACGTTTTGATTAGTCTGGTTCATCTTGTCATGTATCTTTATCAATAGTGTTGGATGGTCTTTTGTTTCATGGTATTTTGTGTGACAATACATACATGTCATAGGTGGTTGTGGGAAGTCTCTTGCATAGTACCCTGGTTTCTGAAAATTATGACACAATACTAGTACTTGACCTCCTTTGAAGCCTCTTCCTCCACGGCCTCCTCCTTTGAAGCCTCCTCTGTGTCCCTAATTATCTCCGTACTGTGTGTTATACTGAGGTCCTTGGTTATATTGCGGTTGCGGGTTATTGTACTTTTCTGGTGTTGTGCATTGTTGTGAAGGATTATATTATTGCTTCCCTTGAAACTATTGTGCATTATACTATGGTTGTTGCGCATTGTTATACTGTGACCGTTGCACAGATTGTTCTGTTACATGTTCAACCTGCACCCTGTATGTATCTGCAATCCTTTCTTTCATCATCTCCAAGGTTCTACAATCCTTGTATTCATGTCCAGCTGACTTACAAAAGTTACAAAATGTGGTCTTTGATATTGTCTGATATTTCTGTATCAGGGGGAAATGATAGGGATCATGCCCACGTGTTTTGAAAATATCGCACCATTTTCCTCTTGAAACTAAAGGGTTTGGCATACCCACTCCAATATAATATGAAAATAATGGATATTCATTCTTATGATGGCCTTTTTTCCTACACATTGTACACCATACATCTTCTCTTTTCTCATTTCCTTTGTTTTGATTCAACTTGAATGTTAAGTTTCTAAAATCTTGCTTCAGCTCCTCCACGGCTAGATTTGTATGTTTGTACTAGTTTTCCTCTAGTTGTAAGGTTGCCTCTAGAGCCTCACCTTGGATTTGGAATTTTTGTTTTCTCAAAGGATACTTCAAGTGTGGCAACAAAGAATTAACAAACAAATTCCTATGTTGTGTATCAGTAATAGTGTACTTTAGCTTACTTTTCAGCCTCTTGAATTTTCGGTCCACTTCCCAAACTGATTCTCTTGGTTTCTGTGTGATCTCTAGCATTTCATTCATAAAGTTTTCTTCTGAACTTGGCTTTTGAAATTCATTTATTAACTGCCTCTTCACATCTGCTACAATTGTAGGTGTTCCCATTGGGTTATTTGTTGAGAGACCCATGTACTAGTCTAATGCACGATCTCTAAAAGTAATTGCTAACTACACAAATTTTGCATCCTCATATGTAATCTTCTTTTCTACCCATATCTTCTCACAGATGAACAAATGTTTTTCTGGGTCATCTGACCCGTCCCCTTAGAACTCTAGTAACGTAATAGTTGGATCTTGTCCTGCCATTGCGAAATTTGTTGAACTACAACTTCTATGCGGTGTAGATACTTTACTGCTACTTATTAAACTTCCACTTTTGATATTGGATCCATGTGCCGAAAAATTTGTCTACCACTAATCACTTGCTAGTTAACTACTTTTTATTCTTTAGTTGTGTTAGTCTCACATGGGGTTGTGGATTCCACACTAATTCATATCTTGAATGGAGATCCTTCTTATGCGCCAGACCCATGACCTCTAGTTTTCCTTTCATAATTGGTGCACAAGATATCCTCAATCTTCTCCATGGTGCTAAGATCCTCTACCTCTTCCCCGTCGATCTCCAATCCCCCTTGCTCCGCTACATCCCTCTTCTTATTATTCATCCTATACTAGTAGGGTCTTCTGTTGCGTGTCACACCTGCATTCCTTATGATTTCCCTAGTTTTTTCATCATCCATCATGATGGGGTCCATTGCCTCCTTCTGGCTACTCTCCATATCCTTCTCCATGTCTCAAATCTTCCTTAGTTCTTCCCCCAACTCCCCCATGTGCGCAGAGTGATATAGTTGTCTGATTCCATAGTCAACACACCTTTATCATGTAATAAGATATTGATCGACATGTAAAGAGACCTGATGTACCTCCCTCTATGTCCCTTTAAGAAATCTTGCTTTGCAGTAGTATATGACTTCATTGTATCTACTGCAAACTCAGTGATAAACCCCATAGTAATGTTTTCTAACCAAAAATCCATTGCGTGCATGAATTTTTTATTAACCCTTTCCAACAACGTGGTGTTTTTAGCAGTCCACACCACTAGACTAATTTGATTAATCAGATGGGTATCTTTAAAACTCGATATCCACTCATGTAATAACTATGGAAAGAAATAGAAATATGCTTCATGCAAATCAGTAAACACGTACCTTTGCAAATATTGGCACAGTGTATACCTGGAACACTTATTATCTTTCTGCACGAACTCCAATTGCTTTGTCTCCAACCATCTTTCAATTTCTTTCTTCATATGATTATATGGCATGAACATGCCTTTCTGCCACTGCATCTTCCTCACCAAACCCCTTCCTATCTCTCCTTTCGAGTTCTAGCCGACAATGGAACCATTTGTTGGACTTATGGGTTGTTCCAAGTTCTACCTTAGTTCTCCAACAAAACCCTTATCACCATCGTCCCTTCTGGTAAACCACAAGGATACACCACGCACAGAGCGCACAACACAGTCTCACCCGAGATGGCTTATGGGTGAGTGTAGGATGCAAGTGTCTACAATCATGGAAGGGATTGGTGTTGTTATTTCTTAATTCTTATTTCTACTTAACCATGCATTCTATTACAGTGTTCATCTAATCCATTCATCCATTCATTCATAACATTTATTCTGCATATCCATTCTAGTCTGCGCTGCAATTAAAATCATTCATTCATCTATATAACCATTCAATAATAATTGTAGAAATAGTAAAACATTCAGACACATTGCACATAGAGTTTACCATGGTTCACCCCCCCCTGTGGGGCTACGTCCACAAAGATATTATGCTTCTTTTCTTATTCATCAAAATGTGTTGCGCGCATTACATCATAATAGAGAGTAGTGAGGCGGACCAAGATCGCACCAAGCTCCACAACTTGCGACCTGACCCTCATTTACTTCAACTTCATACAAGCTCCATAGCTCTCATCAAAATACATAATCAAAACTCAACAAGGACTCCAAAAGATACTACATATATGATAATTCTCTCGCTCCTCCTCTTGATCGATACTTCAACCTACTTTCTATATATTCTATTTATACTAAAACATTGGGTTAAAAACCCTTACATTACATTCCAAAACCATAACCCTAACATGGCTTGGTTTTTCCATGTCTGCATTGGATTTATGCAAATCCTGTCACACGCGCTACTTTTCCTCAAAATGTGGCACACTCTCCCCCTTGGTCCAATCTGCCTCATTTGTTGCATTATTATCCCAAACATGCCTACTCCAACATAGCATGAGTAGATCCTCTTTCAAACATTAGAGGAGAATATATGGGTCAGATATCTTGTAAGTAGAGCTCAATAAAATCAATCCACCACCATTTGATGGAGAACATAGGAAGGGTGAAGATGCTAAAGACTAGTGGTTGGGAATGAGAAAATATTTCTAGTTGCATGATTACTCATCTAACCTGGAAGCGATAATTTCCATATATCGTGTTCAAGGGAAGGCTTCCATATGGTGGGACCATCTAAAGCAGGTCAAGCATATTGATGAGAAGATAATTTCTTGGAAGTAGTTTAAGAAATATTTCTAGTAGCAGTATTGCTCCAAGCATTACTATGACAAGTAGATGCAAAATTCTTGGAGCTCAAGCTAAGAAACATGACCATGGAAGAGTATGAGAGGAAATTCCTAGAGCTTATGAGGTATGCTAACTTCATTAGGGATGAGAAGGTCAAAATTCATAGGTTCTTGAGTGGAATACCATCATTATACAAGGATAAAACTTAGTTTGATGATCCCAAGACTTTAGAAGAATCCACAAGGGAAGGATAGCTTTCCAAAATGACTAATATGATAAGAAGAAAGGAAATATGGATAAGAGGAAGAAAGGATTCAAACCACCTTTCATCTGGAATAACTCTCAAGCATACTAACAAGGGAATCTAGCACAAGGTGAAGCTAACATAAGATATTCCTTGGGGAATAGGCCAATACAACATCCCATAAAGTGTTGGGGATGAGAAGGGGACCACATGAATGAATATTGTCCTCACCGGGGAGAAAGGGTGAGGACTATTCATAACATCAAGAAGGAGGATATGTTGGAGGATGTGGGCGGTAGCATGACAACGATTTATGCATCCTTGGATAATAGACAAGAAGACTATCAATCCGACATGATTGAGGTATAAAGTAATATTGATAATCACCCCATAGCTATTTTGATTGATTCTGGGTCTAATCATAGCTATATAGATCTTAATATGGTAGATAGATTTTAATTGAAGTGATGTAAGCATGAAAAGTCTTGGTTAGTTAAGTTAGCCACTAGAACCAAGAGAAGAATCAATGGTATTGTTAAATATTCTGTAGTGAACATGAATGGAGTCAGCACTAAGGCATATTTGAACACCATATCACTTGGTTCATATGATTGCTTGATTGGTATGGATTGGATGGAAAAACATCATGTTGTCCTAGATTGCTACAACAAGGATTTCACATATATGTATAAGGAAGGAAATTCAAGGATAGTTCAAGGTATTCCAAGGCCTATATTTGTTAGAGATATTTCAAAATTACAGCTAAAAAGAAGTTTTAAAAAAGGGTTCCATATATATATGCAACGCATATGGAAGATCCAACAAATGATAAGGAGCCAAATTTTGAAGACTATCTAGTCTTGAAGGAATATGAATATGTCTTTGGAGAATTTCCAGGATTTCCATTGAAGAGAGACATTGATTTTTGTATTGACTTAATGCTTAGAGCTTCCCTAGTGTCTAAAACTCCCTACATAATTAGCACACCTAAAATGAAAGAATTGTAGATCCAACTAGAAGAGTTATTGAAGAAGGGGTACATACACCCAAGCATTTCTCCTTGGGGTGCCTTGGTTCTTTTTGTGAAGAAAAAGGATGGAACTCTAAGGTTGTGCATTGACTTTAGACAACTTTAAAAGGTTAATACAAAGAATAAGTATCATTTTCCAAAGATCAATGATATTTTTTATCAGTTGAAGGGAGAAAATATATTTTCCAATATTGACTTGAGATCAGGTTATAATCAAGTGAGAATCATAGAACATGATACTAGAATGAAAAGATTTTGGACAAGGTACTTATGAGTTTGTAGTGGTTCCATTTAGGTTCACAAATGAACCCACTACTTTTATGTGTTTAATGAATGGAGCATGCAGACATTAACTGGACAAATATGTGATTGTCTTCTTGGATGATATTTGTATCTAATCCAATACAAAGGAGGAGCATGAGAAACATTTTAGGATGGTGCTACAAGTGTTCAGAGAGCACCAGTTGTATGCCAAGTTGAACAAGTGCACTTTTTCTGAAAATTGGATCCATTATTTGGGCCACATTGTCTCATAAGATGGCATCACATTGGATCTAGAAAAGATTGAATCAATCGAAAGTTCGGCAACACCAATGAATATTTCAGAGGTTAGAACATTTATGTGTTTATTTGGTTACTATAAAATATTCATTGTGGGTTTCTCCAATATTTCACACTCGATAACATCTTTGCAAAATAAAGGAATAAATTTTGAATGGAATACCAAGTGTAAAGAAAGTTTCGACCACTTGAAGTATTTATTAACCAGTGCACCTATTTTGAACGTTACAGATCCATATCAAGATTTTTTTGTGTGCATAGATGCATGCAAGGAAGGGATTGGTGGAGTCCTTACACAAAATGGGCATGGCATATGCTATGAATCAAGGAAGCTTAAAGAACATGAAATAAATGTAGATTTTAACCTTGTACAATATTTTACTGCAAACAAATTTTCAATAAAAGAACAGAAAATATACAATGGAAAACACACACATTACACAGAGATTTTTCCCTTGGAAACCCAAACTGAGAAAACCAACATATTCTATATTCATTCATAGTGATACATTGTTTACAATACAATATACATATAGGAGCCATTGCCATCCAAAACCCTAACCCAATGACCTAGATTGGTCAACAACCCTAATTCCTTAACTGGAAATAGAAAAACATTGACAAAAACCATGTGCCGAAAAACCACCCAACAATGGACATGAAAATCGAGTCGACATGAAAAACGAGGCAAAAATGAGACACATTTCTCAAGGACTACCCCCAAATGAAAAGAATATAACACATACCCAACATTCTCCCAATTGTTGTTTTCTTTGCATACAGGGGGTTATAGGCTTACATAGTCAACAATGCCCATAGATCCTCTACACCATGAGAACTTCTTAGTGCTCACATATTTTGTTAATGAATCTACAACATTATTCAAAGTGTCCACCTTCATCAACAAAACTTTCTTTTCTTCAACCATGTCTCTCACAAAGTGATATTGAATATCAATATGCTTTGTCTTTGAATGATAAGTCAGGTTATTCACCAAAACAATTTCATTATGACTGTCGCAATATATCCTTATAGCTTGATGCACCAACCCAATACATGAACACAATATTTTTAACCATACTGCTTCCTTAATTTCATGAGTCGCTTCCATGTATTCAACTTCTGTAGTTGAAAGTGCCACTACAACCTGTCTTTTTCTCATCCAATTGATTGCTCCTCCAAATAGGTTAAACACATACCCGCTTGTAGATATCCTACAATCAATATCTCCAGCCCAGTCTACATACACAAAGCCATGTATGTCCAACACTCTATTCAATCCCAGTCTTCCTTGGTAGCACAATCCATAGCTAGCAGTGCCACACAAATAGCTGAAAACCCTTTTTACTTTTGTCAAATTCTCCTTCTCTAGTTTTTACATATACCTGCTCAAAACTCCCACTGCATGTGTAATTTCCAGTCTAGTACAGAGCATTTCATACATCAAACTACCAACTACACTCACATATGGAACACGAGACATGCCCTCCACCGCTTCTTGTGTCTTGAGACACTGATCCACAAATAAATTTACACCAACATGAATAGGGACCTTGACCGGTTTACTTTCCTGCATATTAAACCTCTGCAATATTGTCTCAACATATTTTCTTTGATTTAATGAGAGTTTCCTTTTTTTTCAATCTCTTTTAATTTCCATGCTCAAAATGAAATTTGAAGCACTGAGATCCTTCATGTCAAATTTAGAGGACAACTGAGTTTTCACATCCTGGATAATCTCCTTGTTATTTCCTATCAGCAACATGTCATCCACATACAAGACCAAATAAATCAAATGATCACCAATTAATTTAAAATACACACAATGATACTCTTTGCTTCTTGTGAATCCAAGTCCCAACATATAAGTATGGAATTTTTTATACCACATCCTTGGTGATTTTTTTAAACCATACATGGACTTTTTCAGCTTTCATACCAGCTCCTTCTTTCCCTTCACAGCAAAGCCTTCTGACTACTTCATATATATTTCTTCTTCCAGATCCCCATGTAGGAATGTTGTCTTCACATCCATATGGTTTACATCAAAATAAAATGCAATGGCAACAAATAACATAAATCTTATAGAAGTTAACCTGGAAACAAGAGAAAAAATCTCACCAAAATAAATTCCCTCAACTTGGGAATAACCCTTTTCTACAAACCGAGCTTTGTATTTCTCCACTTTTCCTTTTGCATTCAACTCCTTTTTAAATACCCATTTTCTTCCAATGGGATTTATTCTAGTGAGCAACTCCACTAGATCCCAAGCCTCATTCTTATCCAAGGCTACCATTTCTTCATCCATGGCCTTTTTCCAGGGATTTCCATCCTCTAAATCCACTACCTCCCTGACAATTCTAGGATCATCATCAGTAATAGAAAAAGAAAAATCTGAACGGAAATCACATGGAGTATGCCTTTACGGTATCCTTCTTTCTTGAATTGATCTCCTCAATACTAGAGTATGAGGATCTCCTTCTTTTGATTCTTGTTCTTTTGTAGAGTCTGATTCATCATCCTTTAAATCAAACTCTATCTTCTCTAGTTCTTCCTTACTTGGTATGACTTCATTTCTCTAAATACCACATCTTGGCTATACACAACCTTCTTAGTTTCTGGGTTCCAAATATCATAACCTTTCAAACCATTTTTATAACCAATAAATATACACCTTTTAGACTTCTTATCTAGCTTACTCATGTTTTCCTTTGGAACATGAACATAGGCCTCACAGCCAAATATCTTGAGATGTGTGAGAGAAGGTTTCTTACCATTCCATACCTCTTATGGAGTCTTTTCATCCAACGTCGATGATGGTGATCCATTGACCAGGTAACATGTAGTACCCATTGCCTCTACCCAGAATTCTTTCCCTAGCCCGACACCACTGAGCATGCACCTTTTTTTTTCCATCAATGTCATGTTCATCATTTATGCAACTCCATTCCGTTGAGGTGTATATGGATTATTCTTCTTCCTTTCTATACCACACTTCTTAGAGAATTATTCAAATTCATTCCCACCAAACTCTCCGCCATTATATGTCCTCAACACCTTAATTATTTTCTCTGTTTGATTCTCAACAAGAGCCTTAAACTCTTTAAACATGTCAAAGACTTTAGATTTATTCCTGAGGAAATATATCCAAGTATTCCTCGAGAAGTCATCTATAAATGAGACATAGTAAAAATATTTTCCCAATGATGGAACTGACACAGGTCCAAACACATCACTGTGAACTAGTTGTAAAATTACTTCTGCACTAGTTACACCAAAGGAGAATCTTACCCGATTCTGCTTCCCATATACACAATGTTCACAGAAATCAAAATCCAGAGAGCATTTAGACATACCTTCAACCATACCTTTACCATGTAGTAGTCGAAGAACTTTCTCTCTGATATGCCCCAATCTTTGATGCCACAACATAACCTTTTCTCCAGAGACTGTAGGAGTTATTTCTTCTTCAACTCCAATATCAGGAAAAATGGAACTATTACACCCATCATTAATAGTGCTTCCTTGCATCTTATACAGAGTTCCAAACCAAACTCGCTTCAGCAACACCATTTCTCCTCAAACCATCATGTAGGTTTCTTTTTCAAATATTTTTTTAACCCATGCATCGTCCATTTTTCTTACAGGAATCAAATTCTTGGCCAAACCTGAGATGTGCAAGACACCAGGTAGTGTTCTAATCCTTCCATATATGATCCTCAACTTGACTTTTCCTCATCCTATGATTTTGGTTGTCAAGTCATCACCTAGGAAAACATTACCTCCATCATACCTTTCATATTCACAGAACCACTCCTTGTGGGGACTCATATGAAAGGATGCACCTAATTCAACCAACCATGCCTCATGATCTGCATGTGTTCTTGAAGAATCCAAGTACACATCCCCTCCTTTTCCCTTGGAGGTATTTTCTTCTGTATAAGAAGCTTCTTCAGATCCCTTCTTTTTCTCAATTTTGGATCTACATTGCTTCTTGTAGTACCCTTCTTGTCCACATCTCCAACATACCTTTACAAACTTTTTGGGAGATTTAGATCTACCCTTAGACTTAGATCTCCCACTTGAGGACTTAGATATATTTCTTTCTTGGGAGCGCCCTCTTGCAAATAATGCATCTATGCTCTATCCTTCCATGTTCTTTTGTCTCATCTCCTCCAACAACAAGGATGAGACCACTTCATCAAACTTCAAGGTAGTTGTATTACTACCTATGGCCACAACCAGACTATCCCACGAGTTTGGTAAAGAGCACAGTAAAATGATACACTTATCTTCATCTGAAATTTTAATCTCAATAGATACTAACTGACTTACCACAGTATTGAAGGCGTTCAAATGCTCTGTCACCGAGTCTCCATCTCTCATCCTCAGGTTATACAACTTATTTCTCAGGAAACGTTTATTTACTAGGGGCTTAGACTAATACAACTTCCCCAACTTATCCCATAAAAATTTGGTTGTAGCTTCCTCTCACACATTCAGTAATACTGAATCTGAGAGACACAGTCAGATTGTGCTCTTCGCCTTCCGATCCAACTTTTTCCAGTCATCTGCAAAATTTCATGTAGGTGCAGTACCTGGATGCACTGCAATCCACTAATCTCTGTCCACCAACAAATCTTCCATCTTGAGCTTCCACATCTCAAAACGTTTCCCATTAAACTTCCCGATCTCCATTTTTGAACTGCTCGCCATTTATTTTCACTTGAAAAATCAATACCACATATCTCCCACTGTAACAAGGCTTATCACAGTCCCAAGACAAACCCTTGACCACAAAGGCGTCCCCCTTAAGCCAACAAAGCTCTGATACCAAATGTAGATTTTAACCTTGTACAATATTTTATTGCAAACATATTTTCAATAAAATAACAAAAAAGATACAATGGAAAATACACACATTACACAGAGATTTTTCCCCTGGAAACCCAAACCGGGAAAACCAACATATTCTATATTCATTCATAGTGATACATTGTTTACAATACAATATACATATAGGAGCCAATGAAATCCAAACCCTAACCCAATGACCTGGATTAGTCAACAACCCTAATTCCTTAACCGGAAATAGAAAACCATCGACAAAAACCATGTGCCAAAAAACTACCCAACAATGGACATGAAAATCAAGGTGACATGAAAAAATGAGAAAAAAATGCAACATGTTTTCCGAGGAAAAAAAATTCCTCAAACCCCCTGGCACAATATAGCAGACATTAGAGATATTCGTGCAAAGAATATAACACATACCCAACAATAAATTATGCTACCCATGAGAATTGGCAATCATAGTTAATGCCTTAAAAATGTGGAGGAACTATATCATGAGCATAAAATTTGAATTAAGGATGGATCATAGTGTTTTGAAAACTTGTTTGAATAGCCAACACTAAATTCCAGACAAACTGGATGGCTCGAATTTCTTAGAGAATATGACTTTGACATCAAGCACATCAAGGGAAAAGAGAATAAAGTGGTTGATGCTCTCAACAGAAGGGTGCATGAAATGCATGCTACAACCATTAGTATATGCAAGGCATATTTAAAAGGTAGAATTTTAGAAGCTATAACAGTAGAACCACCTTATGAACAAGTTAAAGAAATCTTGCAGTAGACTAATGCACAACAAAAATATAAATATTACAATTTAGAAAAGGATGGAAACCTCTTGTACAAGAACACAGTTTATGTTCCCAATTCTCAATAATTGATAAATTTAGTTATAAAAGAAATGCACAATGTTCCATACAATGGACACCCAAGGTACCATTAAACTATTGCAGTTGTAAGAGGATAGTATTTTTGGCCTGGTATGAAGAAAGATGTATCCTATTTTATTGCTAGATGCATGGAATGCCAAAAGGTAAAGATTGAGCATGGACATCCCACATAATTGCTATAGCCATTTCCTATTTCTGAATGGAAATGGGAAGTTGTTATTATTGATTTCATTACCAAGTTGCTTGAGACAACAATGGAACATGATTCCATCATGGTAGTGGTGGAAAATCTTATAAAGGATGCACATTTCATTCCAATGAAAATAAATCGCAAGGAAATGAATATTGCAAAGATTTACATGAAAGAGATTGCTAGGCTACATGGTGCACCTAAGGAAATATTGTCAGATAGAGATCCCAAGTTCACTTCCAATTTTTGGAAGGGATTGTTTAAGGGTTTTGGGACTAATTTGAATTTCAATACAACATATCACCCAGAGTGACATGGGAAGATAGAGAGGATTAACCAGATAATTGAAGATATATATAGAATCTATGTAATGAACAAGCCTTCTACGTGGGAGAAATACCTACATTTATTTCATTTTTATTATAAAAATGGGTATCAGGAATCATTGAATATGAGCTGCTTTGAAGCCTTGTATGGCATAAAATGCAACACATCGATGAGTTGGGATAACCAAGTAGACAAGGTCATTATTGGGCTAGAATTGTTAAGGGAAATGGAAGAGCAGATGATAAAGATCAAGAAAAAATTAAAGGTTGCATATAATAGGAAAAAGAGTTATGCCGAAAAAGGAAGAACACATATGGAATTCAAAGTGGGTGAGCATGTGCTTTTAAAATTTAAAGCAAAGAGGAGCTTGTTGAGATCGAAAAATTTCCCAAAGTTGGAAGTAAGATGTTGTGTGTTGCTTGAATTCCTAGAGAAGATAGGACCAGTTTCATACATGCTTTCATTACGTACATCCATGAGAGTTCATAATGTGTTCCATGTGTGTTTATCAAATAAGTATGTACATGTGATTGATTGGACTGTGTTCTAAGTGGAACGTGAAAGGGAATTTCTGGTAGAGCTAGTGCGCATCCTAGACCATAAATTCAAAGTTCTCAGGAACAAATCCATCAACTTGGTAAAGGTCCAATCGACCTATTACAGTCTTGAGGATGCCATGTGGGAGTGTGTGGAGGCCATGTGAGAGGAATACCCACAATATTTTGCAAATTTTGAAGAAAAATAAATGTACATTTGTACATAAGTGTATGAAGACTCCATTTTGGTAGATGGAGTTCCTGGAGCCACAACTTTGAGACTTCCTATCCAACCTGTGTTGGATCCCATTCCTTGGGTTGTGAGGATTGATGGGAATGAGAGTTGTTGTTTGGAATTGTTACGCATGCCATTAAGATGTGAAATTATCAAGTATTTTGATGTAAAATTTTTATGTATGTAAATGTGTAAAATTGTATGGTGATGTGCACTAAGGATAGTGGAAATTGTAGGTGGAGGGGAATGTAACATCTCCATTTTTAATCCACGGTTTAGTGATGTATAATGTAAATATGATGTATGGTCACAGGCCCAAAATTTAATATGTAAATGATGTATATTGTAAATGATAAATAAAATGCATCACAAACTGTAGATGGATGTGGATGGAGACATGGGGGCTAAGTTTCCACAAGAGAGAGGGGTCCAAGGGGGGATTATATATTCCTATTAAACCCAAACCATCTTTCTAAATTATTTTACTATGAACATTCTATTTCATCTTTAAGTGTTCCAAAGCCCAATCATTGAATACATGTAAGAGGGTTGGTGTGTAAAGTCACCTCACATAGTTATTGAGAGTATGGGCCTAAGTACAATCAACCTTGGGAATTGGGAGAGTCAAGATGCATGGGAGAAAAGGAAATTCCTGTGGGAAAAAAGAGAAAATATGTGTGTAGTGATATAAGATAGAGGAAAACCATGGTGGGAATGTATAACAAGTTGTTGGAACTATAATTTTAGGGAGAAATAGGTTGTGGTCCTATGAGTAAGATTGTATCCAATAAATTTTCAAAGGGAGCAAGTAATTTGCTAATGTGAGAGTTAGTGTTGTAGCTACAATTCCTGAAGTAGCTAATAGAGATATTTTCCCGTCCAACCTATGTTGGAGCCGTAGATGAAAGTAGGATAGCTCAAGGGACTGTGTGGCAGAGAAGGGGATCTCATTCCTTGGGTTGTGTAGGTTGAGGGGAAAGAGAGATGAAGAATTGGAATGATTGTAGGAATTCCATTGTTGTCAGTGGACGATAGGAACCTTTAGGGGACACCATTTCTTGTGTATTCCTAGCCCTAGATCGAGGATGACTTGTTGTTGAGAACTGGAGAAACAAGTCTATGGTTGGGTGGAACATTCATCCTCTGCATTGGGTTTCATATTTGTAAAGATACATGTTCATATTTGTTGTGTTTAATCTTATTGAATGATGAGTTAATTGCTATGAATTTCACTTTGAACTTTTAGCTTATTTATTGTTACTTGTTGTGGGTAATTGTTGTGTTGGTCCTTGACCAAGTTTTGGGTAATACTTGGTCATATTTGACCGTTTTTGACACTTCGACAGTCTGTTGAAGACGGAGTGCAAGGAGAAGTGGAGATCGTGGAATCTAGGCACACTTTGGGTCCTTTTGGGTTTTTGGGATAATGTAATGGGATTGGGATGTCGACCCATGGGTTTACCCATGTTTAGGCCCGATGTTGTAAGTATAAATAGAAGGCTAGGCAATGTAAGAAAGGGGAATTCAAACAGTGGTATAATCTATGTGATTATAGCCAATAGCTTAGTGTTAAGAGATTATCTATGTGATAGACTTGCAGAGCTAAGTGAAAGTGTTGTAAGTGTTGAGTACATGGATTGTAGGAAGGCTCTGAGCTTAGGTCTACTCGGGGAAGGAGGATCTAGTGAGCTGCGCAAATCTCATGTCCTATGCAGAGTATGGTTTTGAGGGCTCTGTGCTATAACTGATTGAAGAAGCTAATAAAGAAGAAGAGTTGGTGGACGTAGCCCCAGGGTGGGGGTGAACCACGTAAATACTGTGTGTTTTGCTTCGTGCTGGTTTTGATATGTTTCTATCTTCTTTTGCTAAGTTCTTTAAGATTATTAGATAGATTTTCTTATGCTTAGTTCTAGTGATGTATATGAATGCTAGATCTGGTGTGAGTGAATATGCTAAGTGCTTGACCTATCATATCTAATCTATCTTGTTGTTTCTAAGTGCTGAAATAACCTAGATCTAAGTAAATACTGCGATGCTTTGTGTTTTCTGCAAAGTAAAGTAAGGATTGAATATTGATGAATAATCGATGCTAAGTTCTTTGTAAGCGATATAATCACATATCTGTGTCCCGGCTAAGGTTACAGACACCTGAGTCTTGCAACCACCCTTGCCTCTACCTCGGGTGAGACTTCATCTGCTTCGTACGTGTTGTCGAAAGGGCCGGTAGTGAGGGATTTGTTGGTGCACTCTTGAGCATTGAACCCTGGGTTTGCCCCTGTGTGCCAACAAATGGTTTTGTTGTTAGGACCAAAATTGTGATTGCTAGGAGCTAAGGAAGAAGAACCTTTTTGAAAAGAAGCTCTGTGCGTAGATCTATTGCCCTAGTACGCAGTACTCGGCTTGACCTGTGAAGCTTTGTGATGAAGAAAAGAAGCTAGATCTGAGGAAAAGAGGTAATATCTGTAAGCTTTGTGCCCTAAGAAAGGTAAGAGTAAAAACTTTTGAAGTAAGATTTGTAAAGCTTTGTGCTATGATAAAGGTAGGGATATTGAAAAGTTTTTGCTCTGTAGAAGTAAGATAACTGAAAATTTTGTTTCTAGAGTATGGATCTAGGTATGTTTGATAGATTTTGTCCTTGCTAAAAAACTAGGGCACGGATAGATGAAAGAAGGTTTGATATTAATAGATTTGATAAGAATAATGAAAGATATGTTATACCTATGCATAGAAAGAATGTTTGGACTAAAAAATGGATGTAGGATCCTAGAAAGAAATTTTTGCAGGCTAGTCACTATGATCCTAGTGCGCAATACAAGAAAGGATGGGGATCATTTAAGAGAAGAAGAGGGTTAACTCTTTGGTACAGTTGCAGAAGACTGGGACATCTTGCTAAGGATTGCCCTGGTAAGAACCCTATCTGTCTTTTTTGTAAAGCTATGGACCATGAAGTATTGGATTGCCCTAGAATGATTGCTAAGCTTGAAAAGATGAATATGGAACAAGCAAACCCTGAGGAAGATCAAGAGACTAAGATTATAGAAGAACCCCAGAAAGAATCAGAGACTGTACTACTGAGAATGAAAGAAACCATGAATGAGCATAAAGATGCTAGTTTATCAGAGATCTTCAAAGAAAAGGAGAAGATCGAAGTAAGAATATGAGACTTTGACATAGACTGTGTTCTGGATGAGAAAACATAGGTGAATATCATGATCGAAAGAACTTGGGAAACCCTAGGAAAGCCTGCTATGATTCCTTCATTGGGAGGAATAAGCTTGTTTAAAGGAAAAATGGTAACCCTATGTGGAAGGATTACCCAGATAGCTATGAGCATTGATGGAACTTCGATAGAGAAGGAATTCGAGGTTATTAAGTTTGTTGAGAACAATGCTCTATTTCCAGCTTTGTTAGGAAAGACCTGGATCGAGAAAGACTAGATCCGAAGAAAAGAAGAAGAGGAGGCCCTAGAATAGAAAAGGAAAGACCTAATGGAATTTATGACTAGAAGGATCACACACTTGATGGAAGAACAGGAAAATGGATCAAAGTTATTTGACACCAGGGACCTCTATGTTGAAACTATAAGAACACTACAAAAACCACAGAAGACTGAGATACCTATTCCAGATGATGAAAGAATATTAACCTTGGATCTTAAGGAATAATCTCAGCAGCTCGAAGTGACTATGTACGAAGTAGATAAGAATCAGAATGGAAAAAGGATGATCGAGACAAAGCTCACTGGGAAGAAGGATAGAAAGCTAAGTAAGAAGAGAACCAAGATCAAAAAGTTACAGAAGGTTCTAGAGGAAACCTCGCAGAAGGAAAAATTGCAGAAATTGAGCTTCGTTGGGATATCAGAACAACGACATATGGCACTTCGTTGTGGAGAAGCAATATAGCCATTGGAGGATATTATAACCATTCAACCGTAGCTCGAATGGGTAGAAATACATTTATGACTCGCCACTAGATCATTATACCACACCATAACGGACCGAACAAGAGTTAATGAGACCTCATACCCATTGCAAGCAACCCATTACAGAGTTGCCTACTTATCCCGTCGTGCCATGCACGAAGAACACTTTTTCTGATTGAGAGTTTGAGCACACAGACTACGTGAATCGTGCATAGTGATCATCACGCTCTTGCTATCTATTTCATTGCAGTGTTTTAATTAATATTAGACCTGAGACATTGAGCCCGAGCGTATGTTCAAAGAACTCAACGTGATCGAAGAATCTGTGAAGGAAGTAATCATCGACCTCATGACCGAAAAGATTATGTCTAAACAAAGGATGTCTGTAGGCATACAAGCATCATCCACAAGAGGAGTGCAAGCCTCCCCATCCACTGCTCGAGGAGCTGGAACTTCCCGAGCCAACGCAAAAAGAAGAACCAAGCATAAAGACGATATGGCCAATGCGAAGTTGGTTCCATCCATTCTACCTGCCTACATACCACCTCTAAGCGGTGCGATCAACATAGATATTGTACCCCAATACTTTTAGTACACGTTGATCACTGCGTACCTACCGAAAGTGGTACGCGTAGTCCGTGCATATCAAGATAAGATCGCAACATTGAAGTTTAGTGAATTCAACCTCAGTGACAGGAAAGTTTACAGCATGCTCACCCCATACAAGTACCTAACCAGAACCAAGGGAAAGAATTTGAAGATCATCCCTCAGTCGTGGGCCATGAACCTTGCACAGTCCACTTTTCTCAATGTCATGAAGCTCCCACACTTTAGTAGACACCAAGAGGTGAATGTGTGTGTAAAGCTACTGCTAGGTTGCTACGACGAAGGTTACTTATGGTTGAACCGTCGCATAACAGTGGACCTGATGCTGATCCATCGGATCATCGGGCTTAGTATGCAAGGACCCGATCCATAGGATTTTTATCCTGGGAAGACCACAAACCGAGTATTAGCACAGAAGATTAAAGAGACTTATGGCGATGTCGAGAAGGGCATGCCAGGCTACAAGGTAGCTTCTATTGAAAATGGTGCAGTGCACCTCACCTGTCAAATGATCGCAGGGACGCTAGTATGAAAGAATCGACCTACCCAAGTCACCGGGTTTGTAGTTGACCTCGCAGGGAAGTGCACAGAGGGACTACAGATGAACTGGGAAAAGTACCCAGTGAATCAATTAGAGCTTGATTGCAAAGAAGTCCAGGACGAGGGGCATGAATTCCATTTTAGGTAGCTCTTGATACTTATATATTTCATTTCTTGGGAGATACTGGAAGGTGCAACCTTCCTGAAGATTGAGCCCTCTAAGTTGCTAGTTGCGAAGTTCAGTACACTATGGTATTCCAGTGACATGAACAAGAAATGGCAGTCAAATGTTGTCTTCCACACGTACTACAACCAGTTGAAAATAGCTATCGGGTCTGAACCTTGCATGACCCCGAACACTTTACACAGGTTTCGACCTTTGGTGAAATTCAACGTGGACCGCCACTTCATATATATTATAGCACGCGCTGATGAGCATAAGGAACAACTTCAGTCTTATTATAACCTAACAGAAGAATATCTAGAATAAATCACTAAGGAATGGTTGGCGGACCTCCTTTTTTTAGTAGATCATGCGAATATGTCCGACATCGACAACCCAGAAGCTGCGTAGGATACACCTGGACCGAGCAAGACAAAGAAGGCCGAGAAGATCCACGATATAGACATCATATCTGTGAGGACCACATTCATTACACTAGATCAAGGAGGTAATGGCGAAGACTTAGAAGAATTTGAGCAAAGGCCAAGAGACGAAGTAGAAATCATAAAGAAGAGGAAGAGCTCGCCTCTGAAACCTTCTTCCAGGAAGAAGCTGAAAGTTCCCGTGACTAAATTACAGACCACACTGAACCCGGATGATTTCAACTTCATCGTAGCAGTTATGAATGACGCTTCACTGGAGATAGTAGAGAAGCAGGAAGCTAAGAAAGAGGATATGTATGATCTCATTGAGATTGAACCCCGAGGAGTACAACGATCCCTTCAGTCTAACCACGCAGTCTCCACTGCACCTCTATCAGTAGGAGAAAAAGAAGTAGGAGATGAACCAACTCAACTCCACCAGATCGTGGATTTAGTTGAAGCTAGACTTCGAAGTGCACAAGACAAATCGGACCAATCCACCCAGGCTTTGACACAAGTATAGGGTATACTTGTAGAACAACGCAGTGCTGCTGAACAAGAAAGGTTGGCTAGACTTCAAGGAAGAGAAAGCACATCTACAACAAGGAAAAGAGTAGTTGCTTAAGCCCTTCTCTATGTGGCAGTTGTAGAGATAAAGGCTGAAGAGAGAGTCCCACATCAGCTGGCATAGCTTGAAGAAGTGATCTATCAGCTCCACCAGCACATCGCAGATCTGGAACTTTGCACGGTGCCCAAGACCCCTCAAGATGTAAGAGACCTAAGGGAAGAAATTGCCCGCAACGTAGTTTCCAGATTAAAAGCTCTTGCCTTGGAATGCAAGTAGTTGATTAACCGGAGCACCCAAACTTATGAGAACCTTATAGAGAATCCAGAGTAACAAGCATTGGAAGCGCAGCTCCAAGAAGCAAAGCAGCACACAGATATGTTACAAGCACAGTTGAAGGCCTTGTCACCAGTGGAGAGAATGAAGCATTCTCAGGAGCAATGCACTGCCCAACAATAGATCCACACGATTCAAAGTAAAGTGATGGAAGTCTCTCAATGACTTCAACCAGTGCAAGACAAAGAATTCCAACTATTCACTGAAGTTGAAAGCCAAGGAGCTGAACTTGAACAGGTTGTCATCACAGCAGAACAACGCCTAGAAGGGCCAGTGAACGACGCAGTGATCCAGAATTTCACTGTGCAAGAGGTAGTGGCAATGCAACAGGTTGAAGCAGCTCGAGCCAAGATTGAGGCATTCGAGGCAGAATTGGTCAGGCCAGAGTGATGTATATGAATTAGATAGATTTGCTTATGCTTAGTGCTAGTGATGTATATGAATGCTAGATCCAGTGTGAATGAATATGCTAAAGTGCTTGACCTATCAGATATGATCTATCGTGTTGTTGCTAAGTGCTTAAATAACCTAGATCTAAGTAAATATTGTGATGCTATGTGTTGTCTATGAAGTAAAGTAAGGATTGAATATTGATGAATAATGGATGCTAAGTGCTCTGTAAACGATATAATCACAGATCTGTGTCACATCTAAGGTTGCAGACACCTGAGTCTTGCAACCACCCCTTCCTCTACCTCGAGTGAGACTTCATCTGCTTCGCAGGTGTTGCCAAAAGGGCCGGTAGTGAGGGATTTGTTGGTGCGCTCTTGAGCATTGAACCCTGGGTCTGCCCCTATGTGCCAACATGTTGCATTCAAATGTTTGTTTTATGTGATTGATAGTTGTTGTATGTTTTTAATTGTTGTTGCGCATGTTTAAATTAATTGCACTCATGTTTTTAATTATTATGGATAATTGCATGAGTTTGAATGTATGGCTATGCATTTTTCCACATTTGAATCGAGATGATAGTCGATTATGCTAGTAAGAAGACTCAATTGGGAAGTTGGGTATGTTACAATTCCCACTTCCATTGTGTCATATTGTGATCCCACATTCACCAACAAAATTTGGCAAGAGTTGTTTAAATTATATGATACACAATTGAAAATGAGCACTACCTATCCTCCTCCCTCAAAGTCATGGTCAACTGAAACATCAACAAGTGCTTGGAAACTTATTTGAGGTGCTTTGAATTGGATCAACAACACCAATGGGCTTAACCATGACCCCTTGCAGAATGGTGGTACAAAATGTCACCCAATAAAGTTGTCTATGGACAAACACTCTCCTAAGTGGCTTCATATTACTAGGCACATCCAAGGTTTAGAGAAATAAATTACACACTTAACACAAAAATAATGATTCATTAATATGGATGGGTTTCTAACCCAATATTGTAATCCAAAGGCTAAATGCTAGAAAAAATGGAGAAATGATGCAATTTACTTACAATAACCTTTAAACCATTCAACGAAAAAATAAGTGACTTAGAAATTATCTATTACTCGTGGCTACTAGGCCAATATATTAAGTAAGAGTAACCTCATTCTAAACACATTTTAAAGTCATTACTTCTTATACCAAATCTCTAAATATCATATTGATCAATTTTCAAAAGATATCTTAGAAGTCCATATCAAAAATTATACAATATGGAGGATCTATGAATATCACATTGGTCAAATTTCAAAAGACAACTTAGAAGTCCACATCAAATATTATATAGTATGGATGGTACACGTATGAAATCCAATCATCATTGAGGGAAATATTTTTGAACACTAACACTAGAAGCAATATTAGGTATACAAGGCAAGTCTAGCAACTCCATGTGCCATACAGAAGAGGGGAAGAAAAAAATAATTTATTTTAAAGATTTAAATGTTTTAGTTTTACTTAAAAAGAGCATCATCAAGCTCTTGTTTTTAAGAATTTGTTACAAAGATCAAACCTATCAATTTAAAAATTAAATCTAGGATAAAAATAAAAAACTATAAATCTCTTTTAAAAGACATTAAGTACAATCAAGTAGGTTTAAAATTTCTTCAATGGAGAACTACCATTTCCAGGCTAGAATCCTTGTTTTAGAAGGATTTCTTGCTATGTTTCCTTCCTTCTCTAGAAAGAGTTTGGTGTATTAGACAATGGCCTGGTTGAACCCTTAGTTTCATGTTCCCTACCATCTTTGACTTCATAGCCTTTGTCTCTCCTTCGACATTTTTTTATCTCCCTAGTCTTCTATTTACAACTTTGTTTTTGGGTAATGTACCGAACTTATTTTTTCATTTGAGATATTGAGATATTGAGGAGGTCCCACGTCGTCCTCTTGAAGGTCAGATTTCATAACATTTGGCAGTGATAACTGGGGATCATTCTGCTCTTCGGTTACTGTATTGAGTGTTGTGTCTTTTTCTCTTTTTATTAATTGAGGATCAGTCCTGTTAGCCACTGACAGCGTTACCAGAGTTCCTTTTTCATAGGAGTGGAAAGCTTCTACTGTTCTTTTTTTTCTTAGATTCCACCAATGAAAATCCTTCTCCTCTGGGGGATTGAACCACTTCTTGAGCAGTGATAAGTATTTGTTGACCCTATGGACCTGGGATTGAAGACTAAATTTCTCCAAGACGTCACGGTACTTATGAACCCGTTGGACAAAAAAGAATGGAAAAGGGAAGGTCTGTTTAAAAAACAAGACACTGGTGGAGTGCATTCAGCCACTCATTCACAACAGACTACTTCATTAACTCATCATATTGGCTTAAAGACTACTTCCTGGGCCTTGTAACACCCTGTTCCCCCAAATTTGTAATTTATCCTGGTATAGGAATTACCATGCTAAGGCATGATGAAAATGTAATTATATGATTTATTGAGTTGCCAATAACTAACTGTGGAGGGTGAAGCCTTGAAAGTACTGGCCATGATATCACTAGAGGAAGAATGTGAAAACTATACAAGAGAGTTCATATATCAAATGACCCCAAATATCCCATGATAAGGATGACAAACCTCCTTCGAACCCCAAGGAAAGGAAAATAGTCAATGAAGAAAGGACAGTGGTTGAATCACCAACCACCCCCATGAATGGAAACATGGGATGTCAGCCCGAATTACTGCAGAGATTTGCAGACCTGAGCTTCCTTCTGACAGAAGGAAACAGGATAGGTCGGCAAACCTTCCTAAGTAAGAGGAACGCACATACAAGGCAGGGAGACACGGAGAGCAGACCCCAGACAAGAAGCGTAAGATCCCAAGACAGATGGGCAGAGTTCTCCAGTGAAAAACACAATCTGAAGGCCACAAGCTTGATGCTAAGGAGAATCTGAGAAACCTCGGTGAGGCCACGACCGAGTGAAGAAGCTCCGGGTTGCAGCAAGCAGGACCCGAACAAAAGCTGAAACAAAGAGAGAACCCTTGAGAACTATGAGAATTCCCTAGTGATATCATGGCTTGGCATGGGAGTGGCCAGAGTGCTAAGAATGAATGCTTTTGTTCTTATGGTCGGGTGGAAGGATGAGAACACCCACAGTCAGTTGGTTGGCAGCAACCTGTAATAGATAATCATTTTCTTACTCTGTGTAATTTAGCTGGAACTGAGCATGAATTTGGTTATACTGTGTATATTTCAAAAATTGTGTTTGATTTTTGAACGGATATATTGTGTCTCTTTCCTTACTGCTTGGTTGTATGATTAGGCCAGTAAGAGATTATATGGATAAGACATGATTGGTATCCGTAAATGCTTGTGTCCTGTGGTGGATTGAGTTAAAGCCACGAACTGTGAGTTCGACGACCTTAGGCATAGTCTCATGTACACATGCAAACCCTCCTAGTCATCCAGAGTCCCCTGGAGGAGAAATTCTGTTAAGCTTAGGAGAGGAAGTGTAGTCATGCACAGGCTCCCTGCGAGGCAAGTAGAGACCGATACTCACTCAAGTTATAGACTTTTTGAATGAGTGCAAGGGGTGAACAGAAGACCCTTCTAAGAATCAAGACAAGGAGAAAGAGCACAAAGATCTTAATTCCTTCATAGTTGAGAAAGCTCAGGAGAGACAACACTTTTTGTAAGTGTTGACGAGACCCAATAGCCGGCTTGCAGTAGAAGATCGAAGGCTGAGACCTTTGAGACATTGAAATCTTCCAAGGAGAAAGGAAGAAAGCGTGAGCTCAGGGAGGAGCTACAGCTACCGTCAGATCTCACATGGATAGCCGATAGTCATCGGATCCAGGAGAAGTTGCATCGGGTTTAAGCCTCGTATATGCAAAGGTGAGGACTTGTCAAAGTCCTGAAAAGATCAAGACCGTCCATCTTAGAGGACACGTGGCAGAGATCCGAACCCATAAGGGTTTTAGATACCGGAAGGTTGAAGGACAAAAATCGTGGAGTCACTGCATCACGAATTCCCGGTCCGCGAAATCTCGATACGGGAGTGGAGCCATCGGGTTTCAGTATTTCGGCTATTCAGAGTTCGAGATGTAGAGGAGGCTGTGGTCTTGGTACCAAGAGCTTCAAAATCCCGGTACACGAAACAACGAAAAGATCAGGACCGTCCATCTATAGAGGACACATGGTTGTCGGTAGGCATTTTAGCACCCGGAAGATCAAAGGGCAAGAATCCTTGTACTCGCCAGTCACAAAATCCTGACTTGCGAAACCTCGAAATAGGATAGCGTGAGTTAGAGTTTTGATGTTTCGGCATTTCGACACCCGAGATCAAAGGGAAAGATTCCTTGTACTCGCCTATCGCGAAATCCCAACTTGTGAAACCCCGAAATAGGATAGCGTGAGTTAGAGTTTTGATGTTTTGGCATTTCGGCACCCGGGAAACCCAAGGGTCAGTTTCCTTGTATTCGCCAGACGTGAAATCCCGACTTGCGAAACCCCGAAATAGTATAGCGTGATTAGAGTTCGGTAATTTGGAGTTTCGGCTCCTGGGAAACCCAGGAACGAGACCTCCTGTCTTCGCACATCACAAAATCCTGATTTGTTAAACCCCGAAATGAGCTTAGCAATGAATATAGGCTTCGGAGTTTCAGTGAGACTTCCTTTCTTCGCATATTGTGAAATCCCGACTAGCGAAACCCCGAACTGAACTTGGTGGATATAAGGTTTTCGGTGTTTTGGCACCCAGAAAACCGAAGGGTATGAACCCCTCGTCTTCATTTATCACGAAAACTTGGCATGCGAAACCTTGAAAGGTGCACGCGGTGGAGGTTTTGGGGAAATCCCCGAAAGGAGAGTTCGGTATTTCGATTACCAGGAAAACAAGAGGTAAGAGTTTCGAACTCTTGACCCATAAAAACCCTGAAATCCATCTGTGTCATTGGATTAGGAGAGGCTGTGAGTCGTTAATCTCAAGAGAAGGAGGATAGGAATTTTGGTACTTCGGTACTTCGGATACCGGGAGTACGAGAGAACAAGGAATTAGAGCAACAGGATTCGCGAAATCCCGAAAAGTGAAATACCGAAAGCATTTGGAGGAGTAATGCCGGGTCATGGAATAGGGACAGGTCTCGACATAACGGGGTTCAAGATTTTGCAAGTTCTGAGGACAAGGAACCAGGGCGCTTTGCGTTTAAACTCCCGAAGTCGCGAAACGCAACATATTGTTGGAGTGGAGCTGCGGTCTCAAGATTTTAGTACTTCGGCATTTCGGGTTTGCAGACGCCTAGTTTTTTGGACCTGTGGTCATAACCAACGATCACATGGAGGTGGACAAAGGAAGAACTAGCCTACACTAGCCCCCCATAGAAATTCAGGGATTCTGTTCCTCGAAGAAAAAAAGAAAAAGACGAAAATTTTCAGTTCCCATAGTGGGTGTGTGAAAAATTGGTATCAGAGCATGGTTACAACACTTCGCCTACTTGGGCTCATGTACGAGCTGCGTAAGGAGATATTTTTATTTGCATTTTCTTTCTTTAAGGAGAAGGACTGAAGAATGAAACTATAATTTGGAAATTTCTGTAACCCCTCTGTTAAAATGATAACTACTCTTATAGGAGTAGGGACGCACTGATCATTATTACTGATAAGATCCGAGTGCGAATAACAAAGGTGGAATAAAATGTGCTATGAAGTTGTGCGAGCCACACAAGGGACATGAACTGAGTTGTTATGTTATAGTGTGACGATGGCTACCTACTAAAGTAGAGTCTCTTGCAATTGAGATGGCTGGTTAGGTAAGGATTAAGACCCAAATGAAGAACTCCTTCATGATTTAGGATAATTTGTTTGAGTAAGACTAAGAGGAGTCCTTTGGGACTATTGCTAATTCTCAAAAAGTGACCCTTGTTGGTCGTTTCCATAAGGAGAGGGTAACACCGTATGAGTCATCACTATGAGACTAGTCTGGTAAGAAACCTAAAAGCTCAGAAGAGATAGCGGGAGAAAAACTTAGTTTTGGTCATATCGAGATATCGAGAATTGGTATTTCAGGATTCCCGTAGACGAAAAGTCGGAGCACTTGACATTGAGAATTCCGAAATTGCGAAATGCGAAGCGCCTTGTAATTTGGATCATGGTCATCGTCGGTGGTTGCATGAGGAGAGGGCGTAAGCTAGTATGATGAATAGTGCATGAGTTTAATGCACTGAGGAGCTTCATATTAAGAAGCATGATACTCATACCAGTAAGGTATGAATGAAATAGAACGTGCAAGTAATTCACATGTATGATGTAAGAGTATAAGTATACTAGAGGCCCAATATGATGGCCCTGATGAGTAAAACATGAGGCAAGAATTACACTTGCCAAAATTGAATGAATACCATGGATGCATGGTTGACTTCATTCTAAAGAGTCGTGAAGGTTCTGTCTTGAATGATAGCTTAAGGGGAATGTACTCCATTCCCCTAGGAAAATCCAGTATAATTAAATGAAAGAGTAAACGAGTGAGGATGCTTTGATGTCATGATAAGAGGCAAATGTTTATGCCTTTGAAGATCACATGAGAAGGACTGTGAATAATCCTGAGGTGATTGATTTTAAAAATGGAAATGTATGTAGGCTATGAAATATACCTATGATAGCTACATGCAGGCTTAGGATTATGAAAGTGGTTAAGTACATCATATATGTAAGTTAACAAAGATGCATGTTTATATTCCTTAAGGGGAATATTTGGTAGACCACTAAAAGGCTAACTCAAGGTTGAGGCCATCACAAGTGGTGATGGATCTGCAACAAGGAAGTTGCATGCTGAAGGAGTTCCCGGTGGAGGAACTATATAAGGTCTCTGTCAGAAGAACAGAGTCACAACCCTGATAATTGTTGAAGGTTGGACAATGGGCTGCAAGGTCTGTCCATGTATAAGAATCATGGATTACATTTTGAAAGAATCATGTAAGTAATAGAAGACTAATAACCGAATATTGACCATTATGATAACCGAATGGAAGTGTGTAGGATGCACATGTTCATGATTCATTATAAGCAAAGAGTTGCTACTAAAGTATGCTGAAGTATCCTAAGAGTTAGGATGAGCCTAACCCAGGGCTACTCAGAAAAAGAGCAGTTGTGGAAACCAGTATGGTTGGTAAGAGGCCAGTAAACCCCCTAAGTATGATTAAATGAATAAATGGGTATGTTTAGCTGATAAGGCTTGGTTGGAGATGTGATTAAGAAAAGGAAGTGAGACCCTTAGAGATAACTCGACTGGGCTGAAAATCCTAGGTGATGTAGAAAGAATTTGAAGAAGGGGAGAGCCCTCAATTCTTTCCTTGTTGTGCATTATGTTTCTATGGGATGAGAAAGCTAGTACATTGATGAACAAAAATGCTTTGACACCATAGTGATGATGGTTGTAATATTGTGAAAACGATTGAGAACCATTGTGTTACATTCATGAAAACATTAAGGATAATGTGATGAAGTGCATACAAATATGCTAGACATGCCTGAAAATATTTTATTAATTTAAATGCTATGATACTACATTTTAATTTACATGACGATTAATGTGCCTATGGTGTATGTCATGTGTAGAAAGGAATAATATCGGAACTGTTGAGAAAGACAGTTTCCAATAATGAACAACCTCAAGCAGAGGGTGACCATGGAAAAGCTGCGATCGAAAGGTTGTTGACAGGATTGTGAAAATCTCACTAAAGCACTACTGATAAGGTAGAGAACAGAAAGAGGGTGCTAGCAGCCAAGAACAGGTATAAATATATTCGTGCCTATGTGGCACAAGGTAGGAAGGGATTTGGTAAGAACCCTTCTGAGATATTTTATTGTCTTAGAATTATGCATGAACTTTGAAAGGCAGTTGTATGCCTTGGATACCCAAATAGGGTATGATTCAGGAAGGAGAACCTGAATAATGGAGGTATGAACCTCTGGTAGTAAACACTGGTTGTAACCCTTGGAAGAATTCATGAACTGATATGCCATGAACACATGGACCAATCAAGGAATGAGTGGAAACAAAAGTGCTCATAGATAGAACGTTGCATGGAATTACTTCCAGGAAATGCATATTTTCATAAAGGACAGACAAGGGATTTCTCATTAAGGAAGGAGGACCTTCCAACATTTCTACTCACGTAGTATAGGTGTTAGAGAAAATCAAATTTGGGTGGTCGTGAGTGTTGGCACCCTGGTTATTAATGAAGGCATAATGTGTGTGGTCATGATCGGCCTATAGCAGGAAGCGTGGTCCTGTTGTAAGAATGAATGAAAATGAATAAACCATATGAGGAAAAGGTCGGTTAAATTCCAGCACCCCATGGCCAAGAACCGGTCATAAAGTGTGACGAACTTGAAATCAATGTAAGAATGCATTGGGTATGAATCTGGCCATGGATAGTGGCACATTTGTTAAAACCCTTTGAAATGTTGAATTACGTTTGAAAAATATATATGTGTGTGTGTGTGTGTGTGTGTGTGTGTACATGGAAAATCTAAGAATTTGTTTGGCTGATTGAAGAATGAATTGCATGAAGCAGGGGGTCATGGATATGGCAGTAAGGTAAGCCCATAGGAAAGACCGATTACCTGCTGAGCCAAACTGCAAGGAATGTTATTTCCTTTTGAGAAAGTGAATTTGATTGTTAGTATGCACAATTCTGAAATTGTTGTGACGATGTTGTAAAGGTGCAATAAAATTTATGTACATGAGAAATAATAATTTATTAGCTGAGGAATGAATGCATGAAGAAGGAGTCTTGGATATGGAAATGTTGTAAGCCCATAAGGAAGATCGATTTCCTGCTGAGCTAAAATGTTATGGGAAGGAAATTCCCATAGTTATGGATCTGGTTCCTGAGTGGGACAAATATGAAAACAAATCGTGAGACTTGATAAATATGTGGGTGGCAGGTTTGCAATAAAATTCTGAAAGTTAGAATTTATGATGACGTCTCACGTAATCTTGTGTACCTATGATACAGGTGAGAAGAAAAGATTTGTTCTGAAAGGAACAGATGAAGGTTTTCAAAGCCAAAGATGATGAATGTGGCTACTACTGAGCCATGAAAACCCCATGATAAGCCATGATCGCCCGACGATTATTGTGTTGAGGTAACACAAGCTGGAGGGACGCCTTGGCAGAGCATGTCTGAGGGACGCCTTGACTGTAAGACTCAATAGGATCTCCAAGATTCCTGTGCGAGAAAACCTCAGCAGGGCAAGATGGATTGCCTGAGGGACTATATAATAGTGAAGGGGATGCCTGAGCCTAGGTGTGGAGGGAGAGTGACCGCAAGGAAGAGGAGACCTTAATAATTTCCTGTAAATTATTGGGATCATGCACAAAGTGGGTAGTTTCCTGTGCGGGAAAACCTTGGAAAGGAAGATGAAATCATGATAGCTATTGTGAGCTATTGAATTGGAATCATGCATCCAATGGGTACGTCAAGGAGGACGATGAGCATGGATAACAAAACTACCATGTGGATGCAGATCCATAAACTGCACAGATAAGTATTGTTCTAAGATTATGAAATTTTCCTTTTGAATTATGAGCAACAATAAGATGTTTTTGCACAAAATTGTGATTAATGTGCTTGTTGTCCAAGAATTATGGAAGGCAGGTGATGAACACTGAGATCCTGAAAAAGGACCGGATCGAAGATGAAGGTCAAGCCTTCTGAAGTGGCCGAATGAGAAAGGAATGATAGGTGTTTGAGAAAGAACACCAAGGACGGTGTTCCTTTAAGGGGTAGGGAATTGTAACACCCTGTTTCCCCCAAATTTGTAATTTATCCTGATATAGGAATTACCATGCTAAGGCATGATGAAAATGTAATTATATGATTTATTGAGTTGCCAATAACTGACTGTGGAGGGTGAAGCCTTGAAAGTACCGGCCATGATATCACTAGAGGAAGAATGTGAAAACTATACAAGAGGGTTCATATATAAAATGACCCCAAATATCCCATGATAAGGATGACAAACCTCCTTCGAACCCCAAGGAAAGGAAAACAGTCAATGAAGAAAGGACGGTGGTTGAATCACCAACCACCCCTATGAATGGAAACATGGGATGTCAGCCCGAAGTACTGCAGAGACATGCAGACCTGAGCTTCCTTCTGACAGAAGGAACCGGGATAGGTAGGAAAACCTTCCTAGGTAAGAGGAACACACATACAAGGAAGGGAGACACGGAGAGCAGACCCCAGACAAGGAGCGTAAGATCCCAAGAGAGATGGGTAGAGCTCTCCAGCGAGAAACATGATTTGAAGGCCACGAGCTTGATGCCAAGGAGCATCTGAGAAACCTCATCAAGGCCACGATCGAGTGAAGAAGCTCCGGGTTGCAACAAGAAGGACCCAAATAGAAGCTGAAATAGAGAGAGAACCCTCGAGAACTATGAGAAATCTCTGGTGATATCATGGCTTGGCACGGGGGTGGCCAGAGTGCTAAGAATGAATGCATCTGTGCCTATGGTTGGGTGGAAGGACTAACACCCATAGTCAGTTGGTTGGCGGCAACTTGTAATAGATAAGCATTTTCTTACTCTGTGTAATTTAGCTGGAACTGAGCATGAATTTGGTTATACTGTGTATATTTCAAGAATTGTGTTTGATTTTTGAACGGATATATTGTGTCTCTTTCCTTACTGCTTGGTTGTATGATTAGGCCAGTAAGAGATTATATGGATAAGATGTGATTGGTATCCATAAATGCTTGTGTCCTATGGCGGCTTGAGTTAAAGCCACGAACTGTGAGTTCGACGACCTTAGGCATAGTCTCATGTACACATGCCAACCCTCCTAGTCGTCTAGAGTACCCTGGAGGAGAAATTATGTTAATCTTAGGAGAGGAAGTGTAGTCATGCACAGGCTCCCTGCGAGGAAAGTAGAGACTGAGACTCACTCAAGTCCTAGACTTGTCGAATGAGCACAAGGGGTGCGCGAAAGACCCTTCTAAGAATCAAGCCAAGGAGAAAGAGCGCAAAGCTCTTAATTCCTTCATAGCTGAGAAAGCTCAGGAGGGACAACACTTTTTGTAAGTGTTGACGAGACCCAATAGTAGGCTTGCAGTAGAATATCGAAGGCTGAGACCTTTGAGACATTGAAATATTCCAAGGAGAAAGGAAGAAAGCGCGAGCTCAGGGAGGAGCTATAGCTACCGTCAGATCTCGCATGGATAGATAATAGCCATCAGATCCAGGAGAAGTTGCACAAGGCTTAAGCCTCTCATACGCAAAGGTGAGGACTCATCAAAGTCCCGAAAAGATCAGGATTGTCCATCTCAGTGGACACGTGGCAGATATCCGAACCCATCAGGGTTTCAGATACCGGAAGGTTGAAGGACTAAAATCCTGGAGTCACTACATCGTGAATTCCTGGTCTGCGAAATATCGATATGGGAGTGGAGCCATCGGGTTTCAGTATTTCAGCTATTCGGAGTTCGGGTTGTAGAGGAGGATGTGGTCTTGGTACCGAGAGCTTCAAACTCCGAGTACACAAAACAATGAAAATATCAAGACCGTCCATATATAGAGGACAAATGGTTTTCGGTCGACGTTTCGGCACCCCGGAGAACAAAGGGCAAGAATCCTTGTACTCCCCAGTCGCGAAATCTTGACTTGAGAAACCCCAAAATAGGATAGTGTGAGTTACAGTTTTGATGTTTCGGCGTTTCAACACCCGAGAGATCAAAGGGAAAGAATCCTTGTACTTGCCAGTTGCAAAATATCGACTTGTGAAACCCCAAAATAGGATAGCGTGAGTTATATTTTTGATGTTTCAGGGTTTCGGCACCTGGGAAACCCAAGGGTCAATTTCCTTGTATTCGCCTGACGCGAAATCCTGACTTGCGAAACCCTAAAATAGTATAGCGTGATTAGAGTTCGGTAATTCGGAGTTTCAGCTCCTGGGAAACCTAGGAGCGAGACCTCCTGTCTTCGCACATCAAGAAATCTTGATTTGTGAAACCCTGAAATGAGCTTAGTGATGAATACAGGCTTCAGAGTTTCGGCTCCGGAGAAACCCAAGTGCGAGACTTCCTGTCTTCACATATCACGAAATCCCGACTAGTGAAACCTCGAACTGAACTTGGTGGATATAAGGTTTTCAGTGTTTCGGCACCCGGAAAACCGAAGGATATGAACCCCTCGTCTTCATGTATCACAAAAACCTGGTATGCGAAACCCCGAAAGGTGCATGCAGTCGAGGTTTCAAGGAAATCCCCAAAAGGAGAGTTCAGTAATTCGGTTACCAGGGAAACAAGAGGTAAGAGTTCTAAACTCTTGATCCATAAAAACCCCAAAATCCATCTGTGTCGTTGGATCAGGAGAGGCTGTGAGCAGCACCTTTAATGACACTAACTAAGAAGGATGCATTTTCATGGACTCCAGAGGCAACTAAAGATTTTGAACAACTTAAAGAGGTGATGTGTAAAGCTCCTGTCTTGACTGTTATCCCTGATATCTAGGGATAACTAGGAGATCATGTCTCGAGACCCACATGGTCCTAGACATGGAGTACCGAGAGCAGGAGTGACTTGAGCATGGCCCTGGAGGGCCCATCTTTCTTCTTCTCAGCCAGACTTGTCCTATCAGTAGTAGCAACTTCCATCACTACCGGCTTGGGCTTGCATCGGAGAGGACTCTTGCTCGATGAGGTAATTGGTCTGAGGTATCATGGTATGTGTCATATTTGATTGTTATAACCTTCTTATATATGCATTAGGTTCCTTTCATTTCTGATGACTGCTTGGATCTTACACTAATCCACTTGA
>ML797570.1:137791-156719 GCA_009831015.1 Picea engelmannii
AGGAAGGAAAAATCATATTGGAGCCTGAAGCCATCACTGACACAAGAATTCGCCAGCTGAGGAATAGATCCATTTCAGAGTATCTCATTAAATGGAAGAAACTATCGGCTGAAGATTCCACTTGGGAAGATGAGTCTTTTATATAGAAGCATCCAGAGTTACTCAAGCGTTGCAAACAACACTTGTCTCAAGGGGAGGGGCATGCTAAGCCCTAATATTGGCTCATTACCCCTTAATTAGGGCATATTATATTAGTAATGTTATTTTATTTTTGTCGGCTTTAGGCCATTAGTTGTAATTATACCTCCTAGTCTCCTATATATACCAAGGAGACATTTTCAGTTTAAATCATCTTGTACTTGAACATTTAAGTGGGGTAAAAGGAGGTTGCCCCCTCGAAGAGGCTTATTATCTGAAATTATCTCTTTTTCAAGGCGTTGAGTACTTTTCCTGAGGTTTTTCTATGCTATATTGATGTTTGGTTCTTAACATCCTCAGGTTGGCTGCTCCGATCTACTACTGTCGACAAAGGTTTGATGGAGGGGGGTCTTGACCCTATTGGTCCTGCTAAGGAGCCTTTTGCACACATTCGGGATGTGGGTAAGCCTCATGAACTTGCTCCTACATTTTATAATGTGTCTGGGTCTGCTTCTCCCTCTCGCCTTCTCTCGACAACACCACAGCCTCCAAACACACACTTGGTTGGCTCGAGGGAATCAACTCCTTCTCCCTCACAGCCCTGACCTAAGTTTATTGAATCAACCTTAGTGGTTGGGTATAGGGAACCTGAGGAGGATGCAAATACCCTCCGTTTGACCCTCGACACACTGATACCTTTTATAAAGGAGAACAAGGCATCAACTATCCTCCCTACCTATTTGGGGAAGAGGATACTTGATTCTGGGGGAACCTTGGAGGCTACTAGCTCCAATACTAAACCAACTAGGGAAGGGAAAACTTTTGCTTGGTCAAGGGGATTTTGTTTAGAAGTCTCACCTATAAAAACTCGAAGATGTTAGAAAAAACAGTCACAAACTTCTTATTTGATTACAGAGAATACTCCTTCTTCCATTGACATGGGGCCTCTTAGAGAAGTGAAAGCCCTGGCGAGGGCTAAGTAATGTTATTTCTCTCTCTGAATGTTAGAGGGATTGGGGGCACTCTCAAAGTTTCCTCCTTCAAACGTTTGTTGAATCACTTGAAACCTGAGATTATATTCCTTCAAGAAACCCTGGTTTCTACACAAAAAGCTAGGGACTTCTTCTATATTTTCCATCCATCCTAGGTTGTTTGCTCTGTAAAATCGGTGGGTATTTCCGGAGGTCTACTTATCGCTTGGGATCCAAATTTATATGCATTGGTACCTTATCTCACGGTGGGTGGAATTTTTCAAACATGTAGGAGTATACAAAACAATATGGAGATTGTTTTTCTAAATATTTATGGACCTTGCTCGGCCCGGAAAACTTTATGGAATGCAGTGGAAGACAATGGTTTATTAGCAATAAAAAATTTGATCGTGGCAGGGGATTTCAACCTCATTCTTAATTTAGAAGAGGCTTGGGGTGGGGTGCATGATGGATTGGTTGACGATTATTATAGAGACCTCTTCACATCAAAAAAACTAATAGACATCAAGCCATCAAAGTTGATGCCTACCTGGAGAAATGGTCGTAGTGGCCAAAACGCGATTGCTAGGCGGTTAGACAAAGTATTGGTTTCAAAAGATTTACCAACTGAAATCGGTGTCTACAGGTCATGGGTAGAGTTACCTTTTTTCTATGACCATGCACCTATCTGTTTTCAGCTAGAGTTACCTCCTAAATATAAGATATATCCATTTAAATTCAATCCACATTGGCTAGGCGAGAAGGATTTTGTGGATATTGTCTATAAGGTTTGGAAAGAACCCGGTTTTCTATCTGAAGGAAGCACACAAAGAAGGATCGTTATGAAATTACAAGTAATGAAAAGACTTACAAAAAACTGGTATAAAGAGAATATGAAGAGGATCAAAGCAAAGTTGATAGCAATGGAAGCAGAAATCAAAGAGATTACTAAAAATCTGGTTGGAGATCAAACTAACCAAGGCGCTATGGCAACACTTCGTAAACTAGAAATGGAAAGAAATGATATCCTCAGACAAGAAAAAGAGCAGTGGAGACTGTGTAGCAAGGCACTTTGGCTGGCCAGTGGAGATAGAAATACGAAATATTTTCATAATCTAGCCTCACACAACAGAGTCAAAAAACACATCTAGGATATTAAAGAAATAAATGGTGATTTGGCAAATGACCAGGAATCATTAAAGAAAGAAGCAATCCTTTATTATAAAAAAATTTACAAAGCATATTTTGGCCCAAATACTGCTGAGCAATGCAAGTTGATTGAATACTATCCTCAGATGATAGACGAGGAAAACTCAACCATTTTATTTAACCTGGTTACTATGGAGGAGTTGAAATCAGTCTTATTTCATTTTAAAAAGGAGAAGAGCTCGGGTCCATATGGATGGACAATCGAGTTCTTCATTTTCTTTTTCGATCTGGTTGGGGAGGATCTACTAGCGATGGTTGAAGAATCGAGAAGACTAGGATCAATTGTGGGAGGCCTAAACTCCACCTTTATGACTCTGATTCCGAAGGCGAATAAACCATCAACTTTTGACAATTTTTTCCCTATATCTTTGTGCAATTTATGTTATAAGGTTATCTCTAAAATTGTCGCTAACTGGATTAAACCATTCCTATCCAAGGAAATCTCCATTGAACAAATGGTTTTTCTACAGGGTGGGTGCATTCAATATGCTATTGGGACTGCACACAAGAGTCTGCATAGTATATAAAAAAAAATAGAAATCTCTCATTTTAAAGTTGGATCTGAGGAAAGCATACGATTGCATTGATTGGGACTTCCTTAGATTGATCCTACTAAAAGTTTGATTGGGGCTCCCTATGACTAATTGGATAATGTCATGTGTTACCTCTTCTTCCTTTGTTGTTATACTTAATGGGGAGGCTACAGACTTCTTCAAAAGAGGAAGGGGAGTCAGACAAGGTTGTCCATTATCTCCCCTCATTTTCATCTTAGTGATGGAAGGCCTCATTTTATTACTGAAGCGTAGTCACGAGGAAGGACATATCTCCATGATTAGTGTTTCCAAAATGACAAAAATCTTTCATCTCCTGTTTGTGGATGATATCCTCATTTTGTCAAAGGCTAGCCTGTCAGAATGGCAAGTGATCATTAATATTATTAGCCTCTTTTGCAAAGCCTCGGGGATTTCGGTGAATCAGTATAAATCTACAGTCCATTATGAAGGCCTTTCAGAACTAGATATGCAACCTTATAAATCTATCCTTCCCTACACTTTTAGCGAGCTCTCTATAAGATTCCTTTATCTAGGTTACTTCTTGAAGACTGGAGCAGTGCACTGCGGACTGGGATTGGTTGGTTACGAGAGTCTCAAATAAAACAATTTTATGGTGCAACAGATGGTTGTCGCTGGGGAGGAGATACATCCTGGTGAAAACAGTTTTAGAAGGTCAAACGGTTTATTGGATATTGATGGAAGCTCTGCCCCGAAATGTTTTAAATATAATCAGAAAATTGATGTTTCAATTTATGTGGTCTGCTCATTCGGACACCCAACATTAGCATCTTTGTAGATGGGAGGTACTCTCAAGACCAAAAAAGAGTGGGGGATGGGGACTCCTTAATCTCAATCGTTTCAATCTAGCGCTGAATACTGTAACACTTTGGAGGGTTTTAACTCAATCTAGTATTTGGCAGAAGGTTATTAGAGAAAAATATCTTCACAATGCCACTCTTATAAACTGGATTAGACAGTCTCATCATTTTTACTTTTCTGCTTCAAGAATTTGGTTGAGCCTCAGTCGTGCACTACCAGTCATCAACCACTAGCTTAGTTGGTGCCCTGGAGTAGGTCATCTCATATCAATCAGGCGCGATAGGATCCTGGGCATTGGAGATAAGTCTTTCCTCACCGAAGAGCTCATAAATTTACTAAATGGAAATCGGGTTACAACACTGGGACAAGCTTCTACAATGAGGGATCCGATTACATTTGTAGAGATATGGAGGAGCAGAAAGGACCTGGAACTTCAAGGCGATCATGCTATCGCTTGGAAAAAAATTATAGGGGAATTGAAACACGCAGGGATTACTCTCAAGGTAGGCGTAGAGGACCAACTTTTCTGTACAGGAGGAGACACTCCAACAGACTTACAGTCAGTAACTTCTATAATGCGATTCATCACATACATACATTACCATTTAGGAGTGGGTGGATGAGTAAACTGTGGAAATGGCGAGTTCAATTAAAAGTGCTCTTGTTCTTCTGGCTGGCAACCAAAAATTGCATCTTAACGTGGGATGCCCTACAAAAGAAGGGATGGGTGGGACCGGGTATATGCTACATGTGCAAAGCCTCCTCCGAAGATAGCAACCATCTTTTTATCCACTGTCGATTTACATAGTCGGTTTGGACTACCTACTTACAAAATCAAATGTTGAATTGCTCCTTGAATGGGTAAAGTATTTATGATTGTATGGAGTCGTGGTTGTTAAACAAGGCCGCTTATAAAAATCTACCTATATTTCTGAGTTGATTTATCTGGAAGGAGCAAAATAGTGCTATGTTCGATGGGAAAACACCCTCAGCTAGGACTGTAGTCTACAGGACTTTAAGTGCCCTCAATAATCAACACACAGTTACAAAATTGTAGATCCTAAGATTGAACCCAATAATCCGAGTAAACGATTAAACCTTGGCATTTTTCGATGGGGCATCCATTGTAGGGGGAACAGTTTGTGGGGTAGGGGGATCATTGAAAATATTAAATTTCTCGGATATAATATGGTTCATCAATTGCGGAGAAGGATCAAATAACAAGGCTGAATTATTGGCAGCATGGGCTACTATGGTCATTGCAAAGATCCTGGATATTCATTATATTCAGGTTATAGGTGATTCCAAAGTGGTTGTCGATTGGTTGGATCAAAAAGGAAATCTCCAAGCTATCAACATTGAAGGGTGGAAACACAGAATTCGGGAGTTGGCGACATCATTCCAAGGTATCAACGATTAACATATCTTCATGGAATCAAATGAGGAGGCAGATAAACTATCAAAGCAAGCTCTTTCCGGGCCTAGAGGAAGATTAACTCACTTCGACTAGGATGGAGAAACTTAGGCCCCATCTCAGTATCTGGAAATTTTCTAAATGCCTTTCTCCTTTCATATTTTGAGTGGTTGATAGGATTGGCGGGGGACGAGAGTATAAAATCTTTGTTTTGGGGGCAGTGATATATTTGTTGATTACTAGTACTAGATTGGAACCACCATTATTTTGTAATCAGCGCTTCATGGCTTTTTGGGAAACTGAGATCAGATTAGTTAGAATGTGAAGCGAGGTTTATTGAGAAATAGCCTCATTAATCCTTCGATCTATCGATGTAAAAAATTATTCTAATATAATTTTGTGTGAATTTTCTTCTGAAAAAAAAAATACAATCAAATAGAATTATCAACCTTTAAATCATACATATACAAATTAGTCAGATTTACTCTATTTCATTTTCACTATTAAATATGTAAAATATATATCAAAATCATCCATACAAAGGACATTGTTCAAATATACATATGTGTGTGTGTGGGGGGGGTGTGTGTGTTTGAACAAATAAATAAATTATTAACATATATTTATTAATTTATTATATGTGAAGTGTTAGTTTTTTAAAAAAGAGATTAAACGCACATGAATTTTATGTCTTCCAGATTTAAATTTGAGTTGTTTGAATAATGACACCACCTCAACCACTATGCTATAAATTGTCATTAAAAAATATAAATAATTTGTTTTAAAAATTAATGAAGATTAAAAATATAAATAATTTGTTTTAATAATTAACCAGAGTTAAAAATGTATAAATATTATTATAAAATTTTATCTTAATTTATTATTTAGTATTATTTAATCATTTTAATTGGATGTAGTTTGAGTGGCTAAGGTAGTTGTTATCCATCCTCATTACTAGAATTTGAATTTTACTTTGTAAGTCAATTATTAATTATTAAACTAACCTTATACTCTAAAAAATTAATATTGTTAGAGATGCAATCATAAATTAATACAAATGAATATGGTGGTGGTGGTGATGGTTAACATCCACTAAAACCAAATTTTCTCAATCGATCTTAAGAAAGGTAAGGAATTACTTTGATTTCTTTTAGAATTTTATTTATATGCTCGAAAAGCATTAAGAAAAGTATTCCAAGATCACCATAGTTTTGATAAGTTAGAAGGTTATGAAGGTTGGTAGTGTGACAAATCTTTTGAAATTGAGATCTAAATTGGGTATACTTAGGACATTCTAAGAGAAAGTGATTTTCATCTTCAACCCTCTTAGTGTCAAAAATATGATAGATTCTTTCATCCCACGATGTTTTGGGAATTGTGGGAATTGTCCAACACTCAGTTTCATTATGGAGCTTGTGTGAATTTGTTCTTATTTTAGCAACGTTGATTTTCTTCTTAACACTAGTAAAAATAGAGAAATACTTTCGATCTTCTAGATTAGGGTTAATCATTTCCTTATAGTAACTTTTTTTTTCTATCCTCTAATTCTTTATCGCACCATAGTTTCTCTTTAAATTTAGATGCAGTAATATTTGTAATATTATCGTTACTTTCCATAATGTTCTCTTCCTTTATTCCCCAATGATTTATCCAAGACTGGGCATCTTTATGCAATCCTTTCTTTAGTTGTAGGCAGTTTTGGTTGGAGTTTGAAGTAATTTTGGGAAGTCTTTTGTCTTCCATGTTGTTTAACTTGTTCTAATACATTAGGTATTTAGTTATAGTTGTGCTCTCAATGGGGGGAAGGCTCCCTTCTATGAGGTGGATAAGATAAGGTGTATTGCCTTTAATTTTGAGATTATAAGTTACAAAATTATTTTGGATCTTCTCTATCTTTCTCCACGATTCTCTAGAGATACGACATCCCCAAACTTCATATCTATGTAAAATAACAGGAGTGACAAGAGTCTCAAAGAGGAGTGTTTTCTTATCTCATATCCAAAGGTCCATTGATTTACAATTGTTTTCAAACCCATAATAAGCTTTCCACCCTCCATTTATCATTTTCTCAATGTTATCGTTCCAATTGAGCTTGTGATGAATATTGCTTCCCAAAAATTTGTATGAAGCACTTCCTCCAAGTTGTTGTTGTCATATAAAAAACTATTGTAAGTGATCTTTTTGGATTTAATTGTCATAAATTTTAGTTTCTTAGTCTTAACAATCATACTTGTACTAGCGCAAAAATCCTTGAGGATTCTTAGTTGCTCGTCAAGATCATAGGGACTTTTCACCATATGAACAATATCATCGGTGTTAGGAAGAAGGATGATGACTATACCAATGAGAGTTGGGTCGAAACAACCTACTTCTTCCAAACAATATTCTAACTTGCTAATGTATATACCAAAAAGGGTAGGGGATAGGGGATATCCTTACTTGACTCCTATATTATAGGTAATTTATTCTAATCAACTCTTTGTGTTCCTAAACTTGGAAATAACATTCTCATACAACCTTACTATAATATCTCTTAACTTGAAAGGAACTTTTAGCTCTTCCAGCCTATTCCAAGGGTTCACCTTGGACACCATGTCAAAAAAAATTCTAAAGTCAACAAAAAAACAAAGGAGATTGGTTTTATTATTGTAACACTCCTTCGTAATGATCATAAGTGTAACAAGGTGGTTCACATTTGAATGATAACTCCTAAATATGGCTTGGAATTTAGCTCTTTTTTCCATGGATTTCTAGCCATATGCTAATCTTCTTTTCCAAAACCATTTCATATAGATTGGCTAAAATGGGGCTAATCATAATGGCCCTATAATTAGAGGGATGGATTTAATCCCCACTTTTAAAATTAGGTGCAATGAGGCTTTGTGTCTAGGGTTTAGGGAAGCCCTAATTGATTGCTATATTGAACATCTTGTGTATGTGAGGGATGAGGATAGGCCCTCCATTTTATAGATTTGAACTTGGTATCCTTCAATGTTCTTAGCTTTCCATTTTGCAAACTGCTTAACCCAAAAAAATATGAATTCTATAGGAAAAAATTCATCCTCTGTAGAAAAATTTGGAATAGTGTCCACGACATTAGGGGATTCATAAAGATTTTAAAGGTAGGAACTTTAGTCCTTCAAGGGAATGATATTGTTTTCTTTAGTTTTAGAAGTCATAATTTTCCTCTATAATTTCTTAGGATCTAGCTTAGATACATGCAAAAGATGATATTAATGTTAAATTAAATGAAAAAGTACCAAGGACGAGTGTTTCTCATCGCCTACGGGTGAGAAAGTGTCTGATCTGGTCCCTCGTAATTAATTTCATGAGATTTGAGATTAAATGTGACTTTGTTAAAAGTTAATTGAAGTGGGTGAATGAAGAGACATTTCATCACCACCGTTGATCCAGTCTATCCTCCACCATTGGATTAGATGGCCCTTCACCTTCCCTCATGAGGTCGACTTAGGGATTGAGGTGCCTTCATTCTTTTGATTCTTCATGTGATTTGGAGAGAGTAAGACAAAGAAAGACTCGAGCTAGAGAAGGAGAAAAAACTTGTTGATTAGGGAATGATTTTCAAGCAAAAAATATATCACTTAGATCGAGGACAAGATACATCAAATTATGATCCATACCATACATATTTTTGAGGGACCGTAACATTGTTTTATAGCACAGATTTCGAGAAGAAGGAGCAACATTAAATTCTGGAAAGTTGGCATTCTTTCCAAGGTTGTCATACTGTACTTTCTAGGACATAACACAAGCTGACTATTCTGGCATGAATTCCAAGGGCACCGTACAACCATTGACATAGAAATAGAGGAGCAGGCCTGTAGCATTTACTCAGAAAATTATGGCATGAATTTCGAGGAGCCTTGCTCAGATTTTGAGGAATTTTTGTGGCTCGGTTTTCAAGATAAGTTGGAATTTTTATTTCTGAAGATGACGATTGTAAAAAAATTATCTCTAAGATCTGAACCAAAAATCTATAAGTTGGTTTTCCCCTTGTGGGTTTTTCTAGGGTCTTTATTTTTGAACCAAAAATATTTGTGTTGGGTGTGTTTTATTTATGATTCATTACTATAGTAGACGTCATGTGTTTCTATTCCTGGGCATTTTAATTTTCTTCTTACTAATTTGCAGCCTAAAATTTGCAATGTGGGTTGGGAATTAAACTATGTTTCTCAGTGAGACTTGAAACTGGATTGGGTTCTAAAATTTCTACATGGTATCATAGCTTGAAGTATGAAAAAGAGAAGAAATATATCAGCCACAGAGAACATGGATTTTACTAAGAAGAGGAGGTACTTCGCCAAGCAGAAAATTGTGGGGTTGTGTTTCAGTTGAGAGGGTCAATGGCCACTAGTTTGAGGGTTGAGGACACGTTGGATGGAGCTGCTAATTTCATCTCATGGAAGGAGAGCATTGTGTTGCTTCTGCATGAGTGTGAGTTGTGGGATATTGTGGAGAAATCACAAACGAATCTCGTGATGGTGCCTACAGATGCTACTCTTTTGGCATCCTACACCAAAAAGAACATAAAGGACAAAAGAATTATCCTTGATGCCATTAAGGACCATGTGATTCCACATGTGACCAGGAATTCCAATACCTATGAGATGTGGGAATCCTTAACCAAACTATTCCAGAGTTCCAATGAAAATCGTAAAATGGCATTGAGGGAGAAACTAAAGAGAATTAAAATGACCAAGACCAAAATTGTTGCCACCTATCTTACCAAGCTTACTCATATGAGGTATGAACTTGGTGTTGTTAGGGAGGTTGTTGCTGATAGTGAACTTGTGAGGATTTCTTTGAATGAGGTAAACAAACAATGGCTAGTCTTTGTTGAGGGCATTGTGGCAAGGGAAAATACTCCCAAGTGGGAGTGTCTTTAGGATGACTTCATTCAAGAGGAAACTCGAAGAGGCTATCTACATGGGAGTTCATATACAGGTAATGAAGAGGAGAATTTGGCACTTGCATCTAAAGGCAAGAACAAGTCGAAGAAAGGTTCCAAGGGAGGGAACAAGTAGAAAGGTGAAGGGAAGAAAGACATGAGCAAAGTCAAGTTCTTTTCTTCTCACAAGTTTGGGCACTATGTTGGACAATGTCCTAACAAGAAGAAGAAGCAGGTTGTAGCTTCAGTTGATGTGGAGGAGTTTACCCACATGTTCAAGAAAGAGTATTCATTGTTGGCGTGTCTTTCCTCTAGAGCATCATCTACCAGTATTATGTACATTGATAGCGGTGCCTCCCGCCATATGATATGTGTTTGTGAGTACTTCACTAATCTTATAGATATTGGAGATCTTGAGGTGGTGCTTAGACATGAATCAATGGTCAAGGAAGTTGGTATTGGGGCAATATCATTTCAAAGGGAGTCTCTACATCCCATGTTGTTGAGGGATGTCTTATGTGTTCTGGGCTTGAAGAAGAACTTGGTGTCAGTTTCCACTATTGAGGATAGGGGATATGAGGTATTGTTCCATGATGAGAATGTGCTCTTGTATCTGAAGGGATCTAGTGTCACAGCCAAAGTGATTAGGATCTGGAATGAGAAGTTGTACAAGCTCATGTTTCAACCTGCTAGATCATTGATGCATAGTACCAATAGCAGTGACATTTGTGATTTATGGCATGGGAGGATCACTCATTTGAACCACGAGGCTTTGAGGATATTGAGAGAGATTGTGACTAGAGTGCCAGAGTTCAGTATAGAGAAACAGGAGGTGTGCAAGTGGTGTGCTCTTGGGAAGTACACCAAGACTTCTTTTCCAAGTAGTGACAACAGAGTAGCAAGTATTATTGATCTGATTCATATTGATGTATGTCATCCTATGTCTTCTTCCTCTTTGAGTGGATTTTTGCATTCTGTCACTTTCATTGATGACTTCTCTCGGAAGTCTTAGATTTTCTTCATGAATACCAAAGGATAGGTCTTCCAGCAATTCCAAGAGTTCAAAGATCTTTTGGAGAAAAAAACTAGGAAGAAAATCAAAGTGTTGAGATATGATATTGGGGGTGAGTATACCTCCAATGAGTTCAATGAATTTTGTGTTAGGGAGGGAATTAAGAGAGAAGTGAAAGTTCCTTACAACCCGCAATACAATGGGGTTGTTGAGAGGAATAACATGGCCATTTTTGGGGCTGCAAGAGCCATGTTACATGATCAGGAGCTACCACTATTTCTTTGGGCTGAGGCTTTCAACATTGTAGTTTATCTGCAAAATCGGAGTCCACACAAAGACTTGGGGGATAAGACTCCCGTGGAGGATTTCTCTCGGAATAATCCTTAGGTGGGGCACTTTAGAATCTTTGGGTGCCTTACTTATTCACATGTCCCTTCTGAGAAGAGGACAAAGTTAGATCCCATGTCATAGAAGGGCATATTTTTTGGGTATAGTGAGACCATGAAGGCTTTCTACATATACATTCCCTCTTTGAAGAAGACATTTGTGAAATGAGATGTGATATTTGAGGAGGATAGAGACTTCAGGAGGTCACGAGATATGGAATAGGGGGAGAAATCAGCTCCTCATACATAGGTGAGTCCTTCACAGAGCATAGTGACACAGGGTTCAGGACCACCTGCTTCAGGGACTACTGGTCCACAGGTGACAAGGTCACAAGTTACTAGTTCACATGGTACTATTTCTCAGTCTACTGGTTCACAGACAACCTCAGGATCATCTTCAGGTACATAGTCTTCAAGTGGTGGGATTGAGGAGGAGGATTCCCCTCCACATGGTGCTACTTCATAGAAGAGGAAGCCCAAGTGGCTTCAGGACACTTTTAAGGAAGCACATCGTTTAGTGGGGAATCCCAGGTAGGTTGTGAGGGAGAGTAAACCTCCTAATAGGTTTTGTAGCTATATTGCGATGGTGAGAATCATCAGAGAGTCTGAGCCTTCCACTTTTGAGGAGACAACAGGTCAACACGTTTGGAAGGATGTCATGGTGGAAGAGTACAATTCCATCATGAAGAATGATGTTTGGGAGGTGGTTTCGAGACTTGAGGTGTAGTCAGTGGTGACTTCCAGGTGGCTCTACAAGATCAAGTATGTTGTTGATGGAAGCATTGAGAATTTCAAAGCTCAGTTTGTAGCTCGGGGGTTCTCAAAGGTAGAGGGAGTAGACTATGATGAGACCTTCACTCTGGTTTCTAGATATACCTTGATCATGGAAATGATATCCATTGCAGTAGAGATGGGTTGGAAGATCCATCAAATGGATATGAAAACCACATTTCTGAAGGGTCTCATAGAGGAGGAGGTGTATATTGAGAAGCCTTAGGGATTTGAGGTGCATGGGAGAGATTCTCATGTGTTTATATTGAAGAAGGCATTGTATGGGTTGAAGCAAGCTCCTAGAGTTTGGTATTCTAGGATAGATACATACTTGCAACAGATGGGTTTTGAGAAGAAAGGCATATCCCAACCTGTATTACATCATGGTTGGAGAGAATCCTCTCATTCTTTTGCTATATGTGGATGATCTCTTCTTTACAAGGGGTGAGATACTCATAGTTGGTTGCAAGGAGAGCCTTGCTTCAGAGTTCGATATGAAAGACTTTGGTCTGATGCAGTACTTCTTGGGATTGGAGGTTTCACAGGAGCATGGATACATCTTTATGGGACAAGGAAAATATGTTGTTTATATTCTGAGGAGAATCCAGATGGAGTATTGTAGGCCCATGTCCACTCCTATAATAACCAAATGGAAGAAGCTTCATTCTTCTAAGTCATAGTTGGTTGATCCCACGTTGTATCATCAGTGGATTGGTTCACTGATGTACCTGGTCAACACTAGACCAAATCTTTGTTTTGTTGTCAACTCACTTAGTCAGTTTATGGTAGAGCCTTAAAGAGTACATTGGGTGGCAGAAAAACATGTGCTCGTGCACCTTAAGGGTACGATGGATTATGGCCTAAACTATGAGAAAGGGGATGGAGTCACATTGATTAGCTACATAGACTGAGATTGGGTAGGATGTGTCAGTGACGGAAAGAGTACCTCAAGTTGTTGCTTTGGATTGGGATCAATAGTGGTGTCTTGGTTTAGTCAAAAGAAAAAGTCAGTGGCTTTGAGTTCTGCATAGGCTGAATATATGACAACCATTCAGGCCAGTTGTGAGGCCATATGGGTTCACAAGTTGTTGGTTGGGATATTTGGTGTGCAAATTAGGACCACGATGATCTACTGTGACAATCAGAGTTGCATTAAAATCTCTGAGAATCCATTTTCATGAGCATTTTAATTTTCTTCTTACTAATTTGCAACCTAAAGTTTGCAATGTGGGTTGGGCATTAAACTATGTGTCTTAGTGAGACTTGAAACCAGGTTGGGGTTTGAAATGTCTACAATTTATTTCTATTTATATAGTACTTTTTCCCCTTTTAATTAGGGCTTTGTATCTATTTATCTTATCATACTTTTAGAACTCATTAGAAACATACCTAATGGATTTTCTAGCAATTTTACTCGTGTTATCATACCAAGGGTTGGTTGTTCTATTTGTATTTTTACATAACACCTCGATAAAGAACTTGTTAATGGAAGTAGAAAGAGTTGTCATAAAATTATGATAGAGGTTTTCAATGTCATTCTTATATGATAGGAGATTTAATTCACTATTTAAATCCTTTAAGAAAATATTATCTTTACTTTTCTCAAAATGTAAGTGCCTATGGTTGTCAGAATTTTCTTCAATGGGCCTTTTGTGCATGGAAAAGTTTAGAGTTAGGGTTAAAGGTATAAGATCAAAGTCAGATTCATATTTATTTAAAAGGTTAAAATTTACTATTTGGTTGTATATGGGGATATCATATATCATGTAATCCATAACATTGTTTCCTAACCCATGAATACAAGTCATTCAGTTGGATTTTGGCCACTTCGTTAGACCATTGCAAATTATTAGATCTTGAGAACTACAAAGCTTGATTAGCTCGGTACCAAACAAATTATAAGTCAGATATTCAAAGCTTATTTTGTATCTATTAGCTAAAACAAGGTCTTCATCTAGCCATAAAGGATTAGGGTTGGAATCATTGTTTAAAATAATAGCTTGATTAGTTACAATTATAACATTAAAGTCTCTTATAAGGAGGATACTATCTTCATTTCTCAGACTATAAATATCTTGTTCTAAGCGATTGTAGGGACAAATATTACCTAGATTTGTTTTCTTATAAAAGGTAGAATTAATAGGCGTGAATTAGCAAATTGCTATATAAATCTTCTCATCGTTAATGTTTGAAATCTCTATCCAACTGTACTATTTGAGAGGGTCTATCTTATGAAGCCAAATGTGAGGAAAAATGTTTTTTTTTTAATGTAACAAGTTATGCCTCCAATCCCTCTACAATGGGATTTCTTGTTCCATCTTGAGTATAAGATAAATCCTTCTATGTTAGGGACCTTAGATTATCCATGCTCACAAATTTCAACTAGAAATGTAATATCAATTTCACTCGGGATCCAACTTAACATAGGATCTTTCCACCATGGAAAACCACAATAGTTCCAAGAGAGGATCCAGGGTGTCCCAAATTCCTATTTATTATTATCTTTTTGGTATATGTCCCTACTAATGGCTTTCCAGTTTCTAATTATTGCCCATTTTCCTTCTTTCTTGGCTTCTTTTACCTTTTGAACTTCCTTCCTTAATTCAACTTGTTCTTCTGGAATGAGATCTTCATTTATAAATATTCCCAGCCCTTTTGAGCTTGGAGATTTATTGAGTATGCCATATTTATGGGCATTAGAGCTTACCTTGACATGAACCAACCTATTTTTATGTTCGATTATTTTTCCCTACCTCTTTACTTCTATGAGGCAAGTTGTTTCAATTTGTGATTTATTTTTTAGTTCTTCTTTTACTATTGCTAGCATGTCCTCATATTTTGGCTCTTTTATAACAAAAATTATGAGGTTCAAGGCTCTTTTGTTACGCTCATGATCCAACTCTATGAGCTTGTTCATTTCCTCTTTGATGGATTTGACATTCAATTTACTTTCCAAACTATTTAGGGACAAATCGTTAGTTAGCTTGTCTTCTAGCTCTTTAATGTTGTCCCTCATATTATGATTTTTGTAGATCTCTCCTTAGGTTAATTGTTTCTTTCTTGGCTTTGTTTTTCCATTTCTTATCATCTAACCTCCATTTTCTGTAACTGAGACTCCAACCCTAATTTTCTATTGTTTATCTATGTTCAAATCTTGTCTTCTAAGGATCTAAATTTATTATCAAACATTTCCTCTAACTATGTTTGAATTTTGGCTTCTCTTTCTTCTCTCTATTTTTTTATGGTTCTATATCTTCATAAAAATTATTTAGGGTTACTTTGCTAAGCCTCTCCTTGAAATGTTTTGATATATGTGGTGAATTGCTCATATTGGAAAGCATAGCAAATAAATAAGAAAAATAACTTATGCACCTAATTTACGCCAAGATTTGAACAATAGAAAAAACAACCAAAACAAAACTCAAATATGCTTCATCATAGTCCATGTATAATTCATCGCAAACCAATTCCAATATAGTTCACTATATGATTTTAACATCAATTCAAATATAATAGAGGGATGGGGGAGATCATACCAAAATCGACTTCACATACCATAAATTCCTCCATAGAGTTAAATCACCACAAACAATATCACTATTTCAAAATTTCATGTGTGTGTTGCACTTACCAAGAAAAGCCCTAATTTATGATTTTACATGCCTATCATTACACCATAAATAAATTTTGTTTTAGTGAATGTTCTATGCAAGTGTTGCGCCCAAATCACTGAACAAAATCCCTGCAAAGTTTGAACAAAATCACCCAAATTTTGAAGAAAAATTGATGTAGAATCACCATAAATAATAGAAACTTTATATGAACACAATAACAAAATTATACAAAGTTTGAATAAAGATTGTTTAGAATCACTACAAATAATCAAAACTTCATTTAAGCACAATGCCAAAACCATGTACAAAATCACCACATATAATAAACTTCATGCGAAGAAATCACCATAGAGTTTATATCACCACAAAATCACCAATTTATTAAAAAAAAAACATCAATGCATTATGAAGTGATTAAAGCTCGAGAAAAGAATATTAATTTTAAGATTTTAATAATTTGTGTATAAAAAATATAGTAAATCAGAAAATCCTCATGAAAAATCTTCGTGCCACATAAACTCATCAAACAAAAAAATCCAAATCATTAAATTATCCTATTCCCTTTTAAAACATGAATATAGAATTATGTATATAAAAATGTTAATCTCAATCAACGATTTATATCAATAACTAAATCATAATTTAATAAACAATGTTTAAAATTGAGGTGCTTTTACAGTGAGATATCATTTTTGGTATTATCTTTGTAGTTTCATGATTATGAATAATCTATTTAGTACTTATTGGGTTGGGTGATGCTCATAAGGGTGAAGAAGTGGGATAGAAACTAGCAAAATGAATCACATAGCATCAATCGTCACCTATGGGGCTTGCACCCGGTAACCAAGACTTCCCTAGAGGTCTCTCATGATTATGAATAATCCATTTAGTACTTATTGCATCTGGTGATGCTCACAAGGGTGAAGAAGTGGAATTGAAACTAGCAAAATGAATCATATAGCATCGATCATCGCCTTTGAGGCTTGCACTAGGTAACCAAGACTGTTCGAGATGTCACTCATCCTAAGACTCTTTTGGCTCAAACACACTTAACCATGGAGTTTTCCCCAAAATCAATCTCACTTAGCTTGTGACACCATTTACAAAACCTTTACAAGTATTGTGTCTTATGACCTATTCAACTAAAGCTCCCTTAACTTTTTTATTTAAGTGTTGAGAGATTTTCATAGTCTAACATAAGAAATATCATTTTGAGGATTATATGTTTAGAGTAAGTTATTAATCTATAACCTATATCCATAAATATTAGTAATAAACCAATTTCTCATAATTATGAATAATCTACTTAACATTTAACCTACAAAGAAAAGCAACTCCACACTTATTTTTATCAATTTGACTATTTTTTAATAAAATAAAATAAAGTATTTTTATCAATTTGACTATTTTTTAATAAAATAAAATAAAGATGCGTTGTCTTACATTGATTACCTCGTGGCTATAGAAATCTAATGAAAGGTACAAATTGATGAAGTTGGTTAGGAAAAAGAAATTTAGAACGATTAGAATATAGAATATTCGATGGAATACTAACATCATTTCACGTTCCAAATAGTAGTATTTTATAAGTGTTATGTGAAGATGTGAAGCTAATCATTATTAATCTCTATTAATTCCGTCCTTCACAAGGTACCATTAAGTCCTAATAGGAAGGAGATGTAAAATCCAATGCCCGACATTGTCCCGTAAATGATGAGCACTACCTTTCATTTGGTTGGTGGAGGTAGAATTATGTAATTATAAAGTAGGTATTCGAGTTGTGGGACGACTTTTTACGCATACGTTTTAATTAAGAATTAAATATACGGTCAACATTAACGTTTTTGGGACTAATCTAAACAAAGTCAATATTGTGCTTACGTTTCTAAATTTTAATCCTTATTATTTCAAATCCAAATCGAGAGGGGTAGGTTATGCAATATCTCTGTAGATTTTATCTGTCAAATCGTTAGGCATAGGGGGTCCCTTGTATTCATTAATAACTAGAACCATAATTTTTTTACTTTCAATTGCTTTATATTTGTGTGTGTGAGAGAGAGATTACTTAAAGTGGACATTAAAATATTTTATTTATGATCCACATTGAAATATTTATTTTGTCATTAATTTTTTTCTAGATGTCACGTGCCAACTCTAAGTTAAGCATTGAAACAATTATAGGAAATACACTTGTTAGCACTCCAAGAGTCACCTCCAGACTGCAAATGGGAGTAAGCTTGGTAACATACAACTTGATTTATATTGGGTTTTAAAATCACGGATCAACAAGACTTGAAAGAAAGGAAAAGACAAAATAATAATAATAATAATCCATTTTTTAAGGTCACAGCCAAGCCAGACACCTAATTGATGTATGAGACCCCCTTGTTTATGGGACAAGGGACCCCCTCCACCCATCGATTTGATTGGTAAAGTCTACGGAGGTTGTTATGAACATAAATATACATATATCATAGATATTCATAACATAATAATTAATAAATAATAAGTATTAATAATGAAAGGTCATGTCTCAAAGGACATGACTATTTGTAAAGGGCACCCCTGCATGGGTATATAAACGAGCCCTCATTCTCAATTGTAATCGTCTATCTTATTATCTTATCATATCTTATCTATTCATATTTTATATATTATTCCTACATGGATTATTATGTTATATTCCAAGTATTTTGGATAATTCTTGTATGAGCGAACTTTGTTCGTCTCATTTGGTATCAGAGTTGCGTTTTTCTGATCCCGGCCTTTGACCAATCTCCTTATCAGACCTTGTCTGAACCGGCTTTTGGCCAACCATACTTCATCAGAGTTTCTCTGATCCCCTGGTCTTTGACCATTAAAATTTCAAGTATCTATTGAAGGAAGAGCTATTATGTAATTAAAAAGAAAAAAGAAAAAAAAAGACAAAAACATTATTCCGCTCCTAGAAAAATTGAAGAAAGATTAGAGCAAGAAATCATTTACTATTATTAAAAGAAAGAACTTAAGAAAAAAATAAAATAAAAATAAATAAATTTATATATATATATATATATTTATGAAAATAATAATAATAATTTTTTAATTATATTTAATTAAAATTATACTTACAAAAAAAAAAAAAAATGTAA
>ML797571.1:33758-47912 GCA_009831015.1 Picea engelmannii
AAGCAAGATTGAATGAAGAATTGGTGAAAGAATTATGTGAAGCACTCTGCTTGGATAGAAGCTTGAAGACTCTATTTGGTATATGAAGTTGCATTGGATCTTCTTCATGCAAGTGTAAAGCAAGTGTGTGTGTTGGAACCAAGGGTCACTGAAAGGAAGCTTGTGACATCAAGGCGATCCGGTTGTATCTTCTACTTTCATTTAATATAATACAATGACATGTCCCTTTCCCATAAAATCACTCTTATTTTATTGCATAACTCCTTGATCATATGTATAGGTTGACATTGAATATACTTTGCTATCTTCACTTTGGTTGGTTTGTGTTGTCTTGGACCTGATTTCACAAGAGCACTGGAGCGAAGCGGGAACAACAGAGACCCAAGGAAGCGATATAAAGGTATGTCACTTATTCCTTCTTATTAGTAGATTCAATGAATGCAACTTAGGGAAAGAGTCGTGTCGTGTCCTGTTTTTTTCTAGATCCAGGTGGATCTAGGGAGATCTGTTAGTGTCCGCACCTACTGATTTATCCGATAATAAAATTGGCGACTCCACTGGGGATACAACCCATTTTGGTGGTTTTTTCTTGGCCATTTGCTCTTGACCTACCCTTTTTCATTCCCAATCAATCTCTCAGTCTTGAGGAGACCCTCACAAACTCCTTGGATCCAGAAGTTCCCTCAAACATTTTTCCATTTTCCCAAAATTTGCTTGATTACAGACCTTCTCGCACTGCACCTTTCTGTAGCCCGCAAGAATAACTACGGTTCGCACCCCAGTGTTTAGTTCAGTGCGAACTTCTCACACCCTACCTGTGTCTAGCCTGCGAGAATCCTTAATTCTCACATTGTACCCCACTGTCAGACTGCGAACTCACTTGTAAAATTTTTGGATTAAGTCTTTTGTGTCTTCATATGCCCATATTGGTTGGTGTGTTTGGAAAGAACTTCTCTGGTCAGTGATTGAATGTTTCTTGAATTCAAATCTCGTGAATGATTAGTTTTCTGAAATCGAAAGCTCTTCTTGTTCATTTTTTCTCAATTTTTACCTCTTGACCTTTTCTTAATAAGGGTATAATCTCCGATTATGAAGTTTGAGTGCTTGTTTGGTCATGGTTTTTTGATATTACAACGAATAGGGAATTTTCATTGTTCATGGTTGTTTGATATTACATTTCAGAGAAGATCATACATCATAGTTCACATTGTTCCAGAAGACTCCTCTTTCCCTCCTGTAAATAGGATTCATCGAACAAAAATTTGTATCATTCATTCCTATTTATGCATTGTTGGGTCAGAGTCTCACACAACATCGGTTTCATTTCCGTCTCCTTTTGAGTAACAAAAACCTTTAATAATATTGTGCAATTTTAAAATTCAACTAGTAACTTTTTCTAGGGCTCTTTTACACCAACATTATCTAGGCTAGAGCTTTGGAATAGGCAGTGGGACACACTCTCCAAAGCAAAAAACACAGAATAGTATCTTGTGATAAGGAGTGTTAAATTCCATTTGCATCATTTTTTCCTAGGAAGCCCTTCTCACACAAGGGTCAAACCTAAGGTCGCATTGAGATTGACAGAGTTACTCACCCTGCTTTGTGGATATCGGTGTAAATATTGCATGTATTACGAGGGTCACTTGAAGGTATACCCACAATGATGAGTGGAAGCCTCTCAAGCTGATTTCAGGCTAGATGCCCTGCCCTTGCGTGTGGATCGGACTGTTGACTGTTTCCCCAGGCATTATTGTTGTTGGTGGTAACCTTAGTAGCCTATCTTCTTAGGGTCTTACACAAGGTGATTGTGAAGGGGTAAGTCTTCACGGTACCTGGAATCGACGTTGACCAGAATCACTCAGGCTCCTTGGAGGGTATACCCACAATTGTGTGTGGGAGCTTGCACTAGGGTGTAAGTCCGTTAAGCAGGTTGTCAACGTAGTTTTTCCACCCTGGTCCAATGCCTTCTTGTCTCGTCATTGCAACGTTGGATTTCATCACCAACTAGTGACTTCGGAATTAGAAGGTCTTGTTTGTTTGGTTTTGCTTCCTAGATTTTATTTGCGCATGTTGTTTGTTTACCCAAGTTGGCCATAGAATTTCTTTCATAAAATTCTAACTCGATCACAATTGACCCTCCACACCATTCACGTAGAATGCAATGCCTACCCCCAGAAGATCTGGAAGGTTCTCAACCCTTGCCTACCAACTCACCGGAGGGCTCTCCTCAACAGAGTGAAGTCCAAGACGTTGCTACTCCACTAGTGTAAAGAACTAACTCTTTATAATGGTTCCAAATTACCAATTCTCGAGAGGACTTTCGACTTCCTCCCGACTCCGGGAGACGTATTGTGCGAGTGAATTGTTCTAGAGATATAGTTGTTCAGTTTTCTGGATCACCAACCAGACCTTTCATAGGACCTGAGGGTCAAGATCCTTTTTGGACTACTGAAATTTTTAGACGGGATCTCTTTGGCTCAGGAGCAGGTGTTGATATCACTGTCGCACCTGAGCTACCTGAAACATCTGATCCAGATGCAGTTCCTTTTACCACTGCCTATTATTTTCCTGGTATAGACGCTCCTCCAGCTAACCACATCTTGACTATCCCTCTACAAACGGTCCATTACACAATGGTCCCAGATACTACGAGTCCTCACACTGGGATTATAGTGGCTAGCCAAGCCCCCATTGGCACACAACTTTTTCCTAGATTCATGCCAACCCTTCCGCCCAGATATCATGCGTTGAATGCTTCTATTCCCGCTTCTACACAAATCTCATATGGGACTCCTGGCCTTTCCACTTCTTCTGGGCACCATCTCGTTCCCGGTTTTATTCCGACACTTCCTCGACCCCCTTCCAGAGGACCTCTTCCATCCTCTATCGGAGGCACCGACCCTAGTGGAACCATCCCATCTTTCACGCCTAATTACAAGATTCCTGTTCATGGACAATTTCACCAAGGAGGCCAAACCCAATCCCCTTTTGTAGGACAAATCCCAACTGGGACGCAAACCCTGATTAGAGGGAAACCCCCACCGAACCCACCCTATGGACAAAACATACCTCCATCCTTGGCCCGGTATTGGAATTACCTTACTCAACATAATCCTCACTCGACTGGGGGGCAACAACCTCAAGCTAGCTCCGTCATACCCCCTAATACAAGCCAACCATATCCAGGCATGTCTAATCCTATTTGGGGCTCGAACGCTTAACCCCACGCCCTTGTTCAAGGGTACAACCCTATGAATTACTTGCCTCCACACCAACAACCGAATCTGCCGAGATCTTCGCATTATATGCAAACTACTTATGGTCCCACTGGTCTACCGACGAGACTCCCTCCCCAAAGTCACCAGTACCCACATGTGAATAGACAGTTAAACTTCTTAGCCACCCTAGACCTCCCTGATCTGTCGAGGATTTTAAATGATCTGATCCGTCACTCTCCTCAATGGCCCGCCATACCGGCCAAACTACCATCCGACATCCCTAAATTCGATGGTAAACCAGGAGAGAACCCAAACAATCATGTAATGACTTTTCACCTTTGGTGCTCATCCAACTCCTTGATGGATGAATCTATTCATTTATGCCTTTTTCAGTGAACCCTCATAAGTTCCACCATGAAGTGGTATATAGAATTACCACGAGGCTTCTTCACCGACTTCAACACCCTCGCTATGGCTTTCCTCACCCACTACCAGTTACCGATCTGCTACAAAACGGGAACCGAGATTTTGAGTTCTTTCAAACAAACCAAAGCCACTCATATCTCTGATCACATTCATGAGTGGCGACGGAGACGACGTCTCATCAAACTCGAACTTCTCGATCAGTTGTTGGCAGAGTGGTTCACGAAATCATTCGTGAAAGACATCACTCATCACATCGCCATGGGTGGAGTTGTCACAGAAGGACATGCAATTAGTCGTGCTCAATACCTCAACCTCGTTTACTCACAAATGGATACTCTTTACGACTTACTCCCTGACGCACCTCATCCTTCTACTTTCGCTACTTCAACTACTCCTGCTACTTCTCATGTAGCTGACAATGTGATTGGCACTTTCCATGCCCAACCTCATTCCATCCAAACCTATAGAAACAACCCCAAACCCATTTCTTCTAATGTTCAAAATGCTCCGTCTCCTACCAGTCCCACCAACAAGACTTCTGAAGTAAACTCTGTTCAATCTATCCCTGCCAACAAAAATAAATCCAAAAAAGGAAAGGGTAAGAACAAGGAGGATAAAAATAATCTGCAATCTGAGAAAATCAAAACACCACCTGTTGATGATAGGGATAAGCGCAAACCCTGATACCCTTGTCTTATATGTGGTGATGATCACTACACTAAGGATTGTCCACGATAAGCCAAGGTTACTAAGTTCCTTCAAGGGACCATGAAACCCCCCACTCCGGCCGTATTGTCACAACCCTTCCCCTCTCAACAACATGCCCAACTGGTCATTCATGACCAACCTTCCCCCTACAATACATCCTATGTATTAATGTGTACAGGTGATTCAAAGAAGAATGACATCACACTTACCACTCGAGCCAAAGATTATCCTTCCTCCAAAGAGAAGGTTGATACAATACCTCCTTCGTCGGCCCAACCATCTCCCACGACTCCACCTACCAACGGTCATCTTCATCTTAAACGACTGAGCCTAGATACAGTTCTTCACCCTCCTCTAAAGGGTGTTGTTCGAAAATCAGCTTTCAATCCTCATGCACGTGTTTCCCAGAACTATAGTATTGTCGAAGATCTCGCCCAAGCACCATCCGCGACGTTAGCCCTCGAAGTCCTTCAGAGTTGTCCTATACAACATAAGGCACTGTTGAAATATATTGGTGGAATCGACCCTACGGATACGAATTTAATAATTTTTGACTTGGAAGATCACATTCCAAGGTTACCCCCTCAACTCGCATTCCAAATACAAGTTATTGTCTCCGACAAAAACATTTGTAGAACAGTTATTGATGAGGGTGCCTTGACGTGTGTCATGTCTATCACTTGCTGGAAATACATCGACTCTCCTCCTTTAACTGAATCCCACAACACGCTCAAAGCCTTCAATGGCTCTAGTTTTAAGCCTTACAGTGTCCTCCCTTCATTGCCTATTATGTTAGAAGGAAAAACGGTCAACGTCGAAGTGGAGGTCTTCGACACTCCCCTCAATTACAACCTTCTACTTGGTTGTAGCTGGATCGATTCCATGCATGCAGTTGTGTCCACTCTTTTTCGTGTCGTGCATTTCCCAAATCAAGAAAAAGTAGTTACCATAGACCAATTAGCCTTCTTTCACTCTGACGCATGTACCGACAACGTACCTTTCATTGCAAAACCCCCTCTTGGATATGCAAACGTCGGTGTTGGTCTTCTTAAAGATTCCTCTTTGATGGGTACTTTCCCCATCCCACCACCTGATGTTCCACACCTGTTTTTTGCCTTGATCAACATGATCTCCACCTCTGCTCATGGAACCCCTGCATCTTACGACCCATGGATGGTACCCAACCCTGACGATCGTTATGGCGACGAAATGCCTTTGAGTCTGGTTGAATCCGCTTATCAAGCCATTCAATCGACAACCCCCTCTCTTGGTGATTTATCTCCAGATCCATTCCACGTCATTTTTCCTACAGACGAGATGATTATATCTGTTATGTCTGTGGAAGATACCCCTTGGGACGTTGGACATCATCATTCTATCCTCTTCTTGGAACAACACACCATCGAGGGTTACCAACAACTCCCGAAACCCGTCGATCGTTGTCATCATTTGTACCGTTTCTGAGTCTACACACGACATGTTCTACGAAGGGAGCTTAAGTAATATCTCACCCACCATCCCCCTTGAGATATCCATCAAACCTGGAGTTGTCGAAAATGTGCATATCGGAGCTTCGTGTTCCCATGGCGAAGTTTTCACCTACAAGTCTCTTTTCCAAGAATTTTGTGACTTCTTCGCATGGAGCTATGAAGAAATGCAGGGGATTGACCCCAACATTGTGGTACATGAGATTAAGACATACCCGGGCACTAAACCCATCCGACAATGACTTCATCCGGTCCACCCACGTAAAGCAGCCGCTATCAAGATTGAAGTTGATAAACTTCTCAAAGATGGCTTTATTTACCCTGTGGCTCTAACTGAATGGGTTTCCAATCTTCTTCCAATTGATAAGAAACAAGGCACAATTCGCGTGTGTGTTGATTATAGGGACATTAACAAAGCTTGTCCTAAAGACAACTTTCCTAGCCCCTTCGTTGACCAGATCATCGACGATTGTGCCGGAAGTGAAGTCTTCTCTCTGATGGATGGTTTCTCCGGATATAATAAAATGAATATCATACCCACGGACCAACACAAGACCGCTTTTATTTGTCCTTGGGGCACTTTCGCCTTCCAAAAACTTCCATTCGGTTTAAATAATGCCGGCGCAACTTTTCAATGTGCTATGTCTTACGCCTTTCACGATACAAAGCACATCGTGTAGCCATATATAGATGAATTACCCGCTCATTCCATGCGCCGTGTAGATCATCCAATACACCTCCGCGCCATTTTACTTCGATGTCGGTTTTACCATATATGCTTGAATCCCCACAAATGTGTTTTTTGCGTAGAATCTGGTCGACTTCTGGGATTTATTGTTTCACGTCAAGGGATCAGGGTAGATCCTTTGAAGGTTGAGCCGATTCCCAATCTCCCTCCTCCTTCCTCATTTCACCAGTTACAAAGTTTGCAAGGGAAGGCAAACTTTCTCCGTCGTTTCATCCCGAACTATGCTGAGCTAACTCTTGGATTTACGCGACTGCTCAAGAAAGGTTATGAGTTCGTATGGGATACCACTGCCAACAAATCTTTCGAATCTTTGAAACTGTCTTTGACACGTACCCCACTACTCTTCCCACTTAATTACAGTCGGGATTATTTCCTCTACCTCGTAGCCTCGAACTTTACCATCGCCATGGTTCTCATCTAGGAGGATGATTCTCATGACAAACATGTCATATATTACTTGAGTCGGAGTCTCACGACTACCGAAAACAAGTATTTACATGTTGAAAAATTGGCCTTGGCAGCCATCCAAGCAATTCAACGTTTTCAACACTATATCATTTCTCGCAAGACTATGATAATTTCTAACTGCAACCCTATGCAACACATTCTTACATGCCAACTGCTAGGGGAAAAATACTCCAAATGGATCATAATACTCCAGGATTTTGACTTAGAATTTGAACGTGCTAAGTCCAAAAAATCCTTGGTGTTTGACAAGTTGATATGCGACCTTCCCTACTTTGAGACGGAAAATGTAGCAGCAGATTCCTTACCCGATGAATCCCTTTTCCTGATTAGTTCCAATGACCATTGGTACGGAGATATCATCATATATCTCCAGACCCAGAATTTCTGGCCCAATTTGTCTAGCACTGACCACCATCGAATATGCTACCAAGCCCGTCAGTATATTATCCTCAGTGATACTCTTTATCGTCATGGGATTGACTCCATTTTTTGACGCTTCCTCACATTCGACGAAGCCGAGAAAGACCTAAATGACTGCCATTCTGGAGCTTGTGGTGGTCACATGTCTGGGTATGCTACTGCCCAGAAGATCTTATGAGAAGGATATTTTTGGCCTTCTTTATTCAATGATTGTATAATTTCCGTCCAAAAATGCACGCTTGCCAAACCTACAACAATAAAATACAATCACGCCCTGCTCCTCTACACCCTATGGTCTCCGTTGGTCCTTTTGTGAAACGGGGTATCGATTTCATGACATGTCACCCTCACTCGGCTGGGGGGCATGGATACATTATTGTAGCCGTAGATTATTTTACGAAATGGTCCGAGGCAATGCCAACATTCGACAATATCGGAAGGACTGCAACATTATTTATATTCAATCATATCATAGATCGGTTTGGTGTTCCTCAAGCTATCGTTACTGACCATGGTAGCCACTTTAGAAACTTCATGATGTCCGAACTCACTGAAAATTTGGGTCTTCTCCATGAAAACTCAACACCCTATTACCCACAAGCTAATGGCCAAGTTGAAACAATAAATAAAATCCTCATTACCATGCTTCGATGAATGATAGGGATTCACAAAACGAGTTGGCACACGATGTTGTTTTCAACATTGTGGGCTTACCAGAAATCCGTTAAGTCTGCTACTGGGTTTACACCATTCCAGTTAGTCTATGGTCTAGAAGCCATCTTGCCGATTGAATGTGAGAGACCCTCCCTAAAACTAGCCGTCGAACTTCTCCTAAACACTTATGTCGAAGAAGAACGTCTGTTGTATCTCATGCAATTAGATGAAACCCGTCGCAATGCCACCCTAGTTATAGAAGCCCAGAAGAAACGCTTCAAAGCCCAATACAACAAACATGTCAAGCCACGCGTTTTCTCCGAAGGTGATCTAGTTCTCCTTTACGAAAAAGATCAGGATATGCTAGGAGCCGAAAAATTTGAAGCTATGTGGCGAGGTCCTTATATCGTCAGACAAGTTTTGGAGAAAGTAGCTTACGAGTTAGTAGACTACGACGATATCCCTTTGAGTGAACCCAAAAATGGGTTATACTTAAATAAGTACTATGCTTAAAACCACCTGTGCATGAGTGCTTTTATTTTATTGTATCATACTTTTTGTTACTTTAGTATGCTTTTTTCATTATTTGGTCTCTGCCATCTACTGCTTATCTTGCGTTGTGCTTGGTTTCCATATGTCCGAGTCTTCACCACCCCACACTGGATTTGCCGATGGCGCTAGCCATAGTACTCAGAACCTTGCTTCTGCTGCATGGGCAATTTACACCCCTACAAACGAACTTATCAGTCTAAGAGGTGTGTGCCTCGGTCGTGCGACCAATAATATTGCAGAATATAGCGCCGTCATCAAATTTTTGATTGATGCTATTTCGCTTGATATCCGCCACCTGGTTATACGACTCGATTCACAGCTAGTAGTACTACAGTTAAGTAACGTCTATGTTATCCGAAGTCCTACTTTATTTCGGGTATATTTACGAATTCACCTCTTGGAACGTTATTTTGATTATATCAAATATCAACACATTCCTAGATGTCTAAATACATTGACTGATGCATTAGCTAATTATGTGTTAGACAAACATTTGGGACATTTATAAACCAATCACACATCACATGTATAACACAACAGAAAATAAACTGGTAGAAGCCGTATATATGTATATAACGATCAAAAGTTTTGTACAAAAAGTTTCTGTCCAAGGATAAAAATCTCAAAATATGAAGCCCATAGCTTCTAAAAAATAGCGTCACAGATGACACTCACGATAACACACAATTGCTCGGGCTACCCTACGAAGCAATCGACTGAGAAACTCGGACATGCCCATAGTATGGCGCTGGTAAGGTCTTAGAATCTCCCCAATAGCAATATCCGGGACGTCCGTGGTCAAACCCCCCCAAGTTCTGTTCCACTGCCTCATAGTCTTCGGCATCCCATCTTGCCACTGGAGCTGCTTCTCCTCACCTTTGAATATGAGACGTTCCTGGAGGTCGATATGGCCCCACATCTGTGTCATCAAAAATAATTTTTTTGATTAATTCTTGGATAAACATAAAAACATTTCATATGATAAAATTTGCAAAAACATTTAAAAAGAACAAAATGTGTACTTCTTACCTAATTCACCCCACTGAGCATCCTCAGGAAGGGCCAAATCTGGATCCCCTTGGAAATCCAAACCATCATATGCGTAGTCGTCAATCATCAGCATCTGGGGCCTCAACCAGTCAAAAAATGAATCATTATACTTGATTATAAGCCTTGTTACGTGTTGAGCCATGAGGTTACACCACCTCAGCATCCTCGGATCCTGTGGGGCTGGTAAACCCTAATCAACCTATAATCGCAGCAGTGGGACCCTCTCAAGGAAGAATGACACCAAAAGTGATCCGTACCCAAACTGCTTCAAGTCACCCTTTCTGCACTTCGTCAATTGTCTCTTCATACTGCGGAGAACTGCATCTGACCAGTTGAAGACTCGAGGCTCTGTGCACTCTATGGCGTATTGGAAATAGCTTTGGAGAGCCATGTGTGGGGCCGCGCTCCCATCCATGCATGCAATAGTAAACAAGATGGTCCGCAGGGTCAGATCTTGGACCCCCCAAATGACAACCTTACCCTTGCTTCTCTCTGCCTCAAAAACACAATACTGGCGACAATACTCGCTCATAGGGAGTCCGTCGCCTCTACTTCCAGTCAAAGTAGCATGGTATTCATGCCGTGACAACCCCGTTAGAAAATAGATATCCTCGATATCTAGTGTCAGCGTATGGACTCCCACGTGAAATAAATTTTTTCCACGTCCCACATGTGGACCAGGTATTCCAACAACCTGAGCTGGGTTCTCATGCCCGGAATCCTAAAGAATTTCAAGAGCCCACAGTCCCGGAGGGAAGTGACTGTACCCGGGTCATTCCCGACAATGGCATCATCCTCCTCATGTTCCCTTTCTCTCCATTCAACATTGTGATGGTCAAACACCTACAAAAGAGCCATGAGAGGGAAGTCAACAACTTGTTTTAAACTCTTGCATAATTTTTATTAAGCAAAACCTTACTTCAAAATCCATTTTTCGGTCCCTACAGGTGAGCCTTTTGCACAGTGCGAGATTCTCTCAGGTGCCCTGAAGGCCACCTACGAGAATCCTAGATTCTCACAGGTCCCGCATGGCCCACCTGGGAGAACCCCAAATTCTCGCAGGTCCCGCATGGCTCACCTGCGAGAATGCTTGGGCGCATGTTCCGACCCTAAAATGGACTCAAAACCCAAAACATTGCCCATAAAAACCAAAAATAAACCATGGAAAAGTTAGAGAATCAAGAGATTACATCGTTGGCTAAAATAGTTTACCGAATGATCGCTTGTGCCTCCCGTAATCGAGCAAAGAAATTTGGGGGAAAATGAGGTATGTTGGACAAGTTTTTGGCAAAATCACAATGAAATGGTAAAAAACCCTTTTTACCCATATTTATTCACTTTTTACTATTTTTGTTAATTTTTTATTATTTTAATTACTTTGTCTATAAAACCTAATACCCTAATAGTCTTGTGAGTGTGGTTTTTCGCAGATATCGCAACTTCGAAGTCCGAACGAGGGGGTACGGGTGTTTTTTCTTTTGTCGCATGTACGACTACTTTTTTAGGGTTTTTTTTGAAAAAACCTCGAGCTCAGTCTTCATTCGTTCTCACGCTCGAAAATATATGAGAACGTAACCGAGTATACTTTTTCTCATCTTTTTGTACTCGTCATGGTAACACAAAAATGACGAACGTAAAGGAGTATCCTTTAAGCTCTTTTCACGCTCCATAAAAACGAAAAAGATTGCCGAGCGATCTTGTTCTTTTCGTGCTCGTTAAAGTATTTGAAGAAAATATTCGATGGGCGATAGTTTATCACTTTTTTGGTCTCATCGAACTCTTTTACGAAAAAGGAATTGGGAGAGTTCTCTTTAAGTGTTTTTCAGACTCTCAAAACATGAAAACCCCCCGAGTTTTCTATCCTTGGACTCGTTAAACAAACATCGAAAGACTTGCAATGGGACCAAACCACTCCTTCCTAGGGTTCGTTAAATATACTCTGAGGGACTCATCCCAAGGATGAGCTTACATCAACAAACATATGTTATCCTCTTCAATCTTGTGTAAAAATAAAGAGGTACTCGCCATAAATGGTGGGGGAAATTTTGGGAAAGGGATGTGTTTTCATATTCATATTAATGGAAGTAAGCGTCGCTCTTGAACATGACACCTCCTATTTGTCATTTGAATCTGGGTTGGGAAATCCTTTTTCCTCTCGTTGGACTTGTTACAAGGTCATATCTTGGGTCATCTTTGAGTCAGTGCTTCCAAGTCCTTGGTCGTGTCGTTCATATGTTCAAGAGAAGTTCACACGAGCCCTCTATTGAGTCGGCCATCTGCAGTTGTCCATTCTTACTATGTCGACCTTCCCTGTGTCTGTTTTGACCCGTATTCGTACTTTATTTCATCCTCAAAATCTGTTACTTATTTCGTGTCATTGATGGGGAATACATCAAGGCCCTCCTGTGACGAGTCTTTTTCCGTCGACTCCAACTCATTATCCGGAAATGAGAATTAGAAATCATTTAGTACCTTGGAACCTGCATGCCTTAATGGCAGGTCTCTTCACTTTCGACAGGGGTTTCACATCATTGACCCCTGATCGAGAGATTCCGCTGAGTGCTCAACTTCAACTCATTCATTCACATTCATTCGGATTGTACTTTGGTACCTTGGGAGTCATTGACATCAATGGTGATTTCCCTCGCACTTGTTAACAGTTTTCATCAACGACTGGTAATCAAGTGGTTTCTACCATGTTCGACTTCAGCATATGTAATCGCATGGTTAGATTCGTATTTTCAGGTGACGGGATTGAAGACCTTGGGTCTCATATTTTTGATCTAGGCTGTGATGGAGTATGTATGATTTGTATCGACACATAGATCCACTTTGTATGTCATGTGGCTATGTCAGCTTAATTCAAGTCTTGCATAGATCCACAGTGTATTCCTGGTGGCTATGTATCATTTTGATGGCATGGATCCATGGTGTATTATTGGTGGCCATGACCTATGTTTATGATTCCATTCATTTTTTATCTAAGCATGGGAATGCCTACCTCAGAACTGGTATTATATTCTGCATATGCTTGGTTGTTTACAGGTTTTCGATTAGGTGCGCTCCTTGTTTCTGACACACACATGCATTTTACAAAGTATTTTGGCTGTCACAAGTTCCAGCCTCATACTTTGGGGGGCATTCTGTTACACATGATTTTGGTCACTCTGGTGATGTCTCTACAAGTGATGTATTCAGGCTCTCACAAGGACTTTTTGCCTGAGAAGAGTGACTGTTGTCTTCTTCCAAAAAACACATTTTTAAGATGATTTCACAGGCTGCCTATATTACAGGGTGCGAGAATCCTTCATTATTGTAGGAAACCCAAACTTAGGGTGCGAACTATTCACAGTCTGCTCTATAGGTAGGGTGCGGACCTGTTTCAAATCTTGGAAAAGAGAAGAAGTCACAAAGGTTCTAGAAGGGAATGTTTTAGAAAATGAGTTGGCATTTGCATGGTTGGCATCCTACTGACTTCTCCGATTTAGTGGGATCATACTCATCCATTTAACCATTTCTCCTTCTCCTATATATTGAAAGGTTTCTCATGGAAAAGGTTAAACAAGATTGAATGAAGAATTGGTGAAAGAATTGTGTGAAGAACTCTGCTTGGATAGAAGCTTGAAGACTCTATTTGGTCTATCAAGTTGCATTGGATCTTCTTCATGCAAGTGTAGAGAAAGTGTGTGTGTTGGAACCAAGGGTCACTGAAAGGAAGCTTGTGACATCAAGGCGATCCGGTTGTATCTTCTACTTTCATTTAATATAATACAACGACATATCCCTTTCCCATAAAATCACTCTTATTTTATAGCATAACTCCTTGATCATATGCATAGGTTGACATTGAATATACTTTGCTATATTCACTTTGGTTGGTTTGTGTTGTCTTGGACTTGATTTCACAAGAGCACCAGAGTGAAGCGGGAACAACAGAGACCCAAGGAAGTGATATAAAGGTATGCCACTTATTCCTTCTTATTAGTATATTCAATGACTACAACTTAGGGAAAGAGTCGTGTCGTGTCCTGTTTTTTTCTAGATCCAGGTGGATCTAGGGAGATCTGTTAGTGTCCGCACCTACCGATTTATCCGATAACAACAGGTTACTACCGTAAGTTTGTTCGGCACTATGGAAGAATAGCAACACCTTTAACGACACTAACTAAGAAGGATGCATTTTCATGGACTCCAAAGGCAACTAAAGATTTTGAACAACTTAAAGAGGTGATGTGCAAAGCTCCTGTATTGACCACTCCAGACTTCAAAAAAACCTTTAATGTGGAATGTGATGCCTCGGGAAATGGAATTGGTGCTGTCCTAATGCAAGAAGGAAGGCCCCTGGCTTTTGAAAGTCAACCACTCAAGGGAAAGGACTTACACAAACCCATTTATGAGAAGGAAATGATGGAAATACTACATG
>ML797571.1:57387-107510 GCA_009831015.1 Picea engelmannii
AACTTTACATTAAATCATCACCATCAACCAATCATCACATAGAACCTGATAATGCTTCCTGAGACTTCTTCAATTTCTGCAATTCTTCAATTCTTGGAGTACTCTAATCCTGTAGATAATATTACTCTATGTATTCTCTGAAACTCCTCCAATTTTCACTCCTTGAATCCTCCCCAAAAAGAGGTTATAGAAAGAATGGTAGACTTTATTCAATTCTGGTCTATTCAGAAGACCCAACTTGTACAACATACCCGATGCTCAATATTTAACATCCAATTCTAAAACTCACACAAAAGAAACTAAAGTCTGTACTATTTCCAATGGAAGTGGTCCCACTTCAAATGGATTATGTATGAATAATTTATGACTGTTACTTGGAACACCTGTTTATTGACTAGCTTCAGGTCTGGTCACAAACCCTATCTTCCACAGAGTGTATCTCCATAATTATAGCGAATCAAGAGCTGAAATTTTTACCAAATGTACCTTGATATGTCTTCTCAATACCATAGTTATTTCACCATCTGAATCGTTCTATAAAAAAAGTTATAGAAAAAATTGTGAGATGACCTGAAAATAACATACCTTAGAACACATCACTAAAAGACTTCATCCTCCCTTGAAATCCGACCTTCTTTTACTTCTTATTTCCTCTGAAATTCGACTTGTATCAAATGAATGTATAATGATGTTTATTTATACCATTTATGTCACTTCCTTTTAACATTAGGGCCGACCTGACACTTTCTTATTTTATAATTCTTTTCTTTAATTATCTTCAGGGCTTACATGTACTTCCTTCTTCAATTCACTTTGTCATCTTCAAAAATTCATTTCTCCTCAACCATGAGCATCCACGTGACGTGCCACATACCACCAGAAACAACATGATGTATAATATCCATTCATGGGTTATGTATATGCATGTGCATTATCCTTCATGTCTAAATACCTTTATCAATCTTGCGGTCCAAAACCCATGATTAGGGTTGACATCAATGACAACAACCAATCTTTCAACAACATTTTCATTTGGAATCATATTGTACTTGAACATTTAAGTGGGGTAAAAGGAGGTTTCCCCCTCGAAGAGGCTTATTATCTGAAATTATCTCTTTTTCAAGGCGTTGAGTACTTTTTTTGAGGTTTTTCTATGCTATATTGATATTTTGTTCTTAACATTTTCCTCCGAATTTTTTGATACAATATTGTGTGCAATGAATTTCGCCAATATTGTTCTTCACCGACATTCATGTTTGGTTGGTTCATGCTTTCTCCTTGGTTCCTTGGGTGCTGCTTATTGTTGTTTGATTCTACTTTGCAAAGTTGAGGTCTTGTAGCTGCAATTGGACCTTTTGGTGCTTGTTGACTGGTTTGTTATTTGCTGCTTTCTCTTGTTTTCTTCAACTTTGCAAGGTTGGGGTCCTGCATCTACATTTGGATGTGTTGTTACATTTTGTGAACCATGGGATGCACTTCTATCCTTCTCCATTCACTAGTAGGTCTCGGTGTTGCGGTTTCATTCCTGCATTTCTTAACAGGCCTGTTGCAATACATTTTTCGGCCCTCCCCACTTTTTTTCTTCTGTAATGTTGTATGTAGTAAATATGGGCAATATTGTTCTTTGGTGATGTTGTTGGTTCGCTGGTTGCTGCTTGCTCGTTGCTTGTTGGCTAGTATCTTGTTTGCCTATTGTTGTTTTTTTTGTTGTAGTTTGCATGCTTGGGATTCTGCAACTGTGATTGCAACTGCGCTTCTGTCGTTCCCCATTGAAAGGTGGGTTTCGTTGCTAGGTTTGCGTTCATGTTCGTTCTTTGTTGTTTGTTATTTCCAGTTTGCAAGTGAAAAATTTAAATGTTGGAGATGCCTGAGTCAAAATCCTCTTTCAGAACATGTTCGCATGCGAAGAGAAAATTCGATTTCCTTTTTTATATGTCACTGAGTTTTATGGAGGTGTTCCAATTGCAGATGTAGAATGGAAACCTTGAAAAAATACAACTTCCTTAAATGTTTTCACTGTGGGAGGCCTTTGCACGGTCCTCACAATCTTACATGTTTACCTGCCAGGCCTCACTACCTGAAATGTTTGCTTAACAAGCGTGTTACAATATATTCCTTCGATTTTTTTATACAATCTTGTCTGCAGTAAATTTGGACAATATTGTTCTTCATCGACATTCCTGGTTGACAAGTTGATGATTGCTCGTTGCTTCGCTAGATGCTTCTTATTATTGTTTGATTCAAATTTGCAGAGTTGAGGTCCTGCAACTGCAATTAAGCCTCTTCGTACTGGTTCATTGGTTTTTTCGCAAATACATCTCCACTTGAAAATGAAAATTGGAACATGGTTTTACAGTTGGGCCACCAAAAAATACTATTAAAATAAAACAATATGCAAAATTTTGCAATAGATATAAACAACATCTCTTTTGACTTGAACCAGAGTTTGTGGAACCCCAACTATATTTCATAGCTGAGAATGTTTTTCCGATAGTTAATGTGTTTCTATGGTTTCATAGTTATGAGACTAAGTGTTGTTGTGCGAGGGATAAAGTTCTTTTCTCACTTGTTTTTTCCTCTTCTAAACTTACCCTTTTTTCCCTTTTGTTCTTCCCCTCTATTATGTGTTTCCAATTCTATACTTGGTCACGTTTCTATGCTCGTGGGTTCCCGGGGTGGCGTGTTCACGTTTCTGTGCTCATGTCCCTCTTTAATACTATGCATATATTACAGGTTGTCATATTTGGGAATATGCTTGCATATGGAAATGCTAACTCATGTTTTTAGTGACTATTCAACACACATATTCAAAAATATTGGTTCCATACTTTGTCCCATTTATGTCCTTGCCCGTATCCAGAGTGAAGAACTGAAAAATCCTCATCTTCATCTATATTTTCACATCACGAGTCTGACCGACCGCCATTCATTTTCATACTTAGCCAATTTTTTGAACGCGGGTTCGCAGATAGGCATTATCGAACTCTGGTGCCCCGTGTTCAGGGTATACATCTTGCACCAAAAAATTTAGTGATCTACAATTCGACCCCAGACTCCTCAAACTCGCAAGTCTGACTCTACCTACGATGACTTCGTCTGTTCGACCCGCCTTTCCATACTTAGTCGAGTCTTCAAAGTTTCGCGGGTTCAGAAAAGTTTAAAAGCATTTTTCGCTCCCCTCCATCCCCGTGGCCTTCCGCCCTTCCCAATGCACATTAATTATGATTTTACTAGTGACAACCCACCAGACAGGTTCAAAAATATTGGCTTTAATAAGCGGAAAGATCAAGGAAATCTCCCATTAAAACACATTAACATGCGAATATTATGGGATCTGATGATTTTTTTTGCGTCCATCTTGAATTGGAAAAAAGTGTTGGTTATTTTAGTTTTTTTAATCATAGTAACAGTTCAATATTGTACTACCATGCTTCCACCCACAAATGTGTCATCCACAAAGGTCTTGACGTCATGTCCCTCTTTAATACTATGCATATATTACATGTTGTCATATTTGAGTATCTGCTTGGATATTCGAAAAGATTGGCATTAACAAGTGAAAAGATCGAGGGAATCTACCATTAAAATGCATTAAAACAAGATTTACGGAAGATTATACTATCATCCTCCAGTGTTCATTTTAAATAATTATTCCTATTTCTCTCTATCATCGAAGACTTGGCCTTTAAGGTGCCTTCATTGTAATGTTCCTGGTCATCAACATGTGAGACAACTTAGAGATGCCATTCAGGTTGTTGGCACAGGGGTAGACCTGGGGTTCAACACTACAACAACGCACCAACAAAAACCTAACTACCGACCCTTTTGGCAACACTTGCAAAGAAGATAAAATCTCACCCAAGGTAGAGGCAGGTGTGGTTGTAAGACTCAGGTGTCTGCAACCTTATATGGGACACATATCTGCGATTATAAATCTTAATAAAACACTTATCACTGCTAGTTCTTTATTATGCAATCACTAACCACTTCGTTGGTATAACAGAGCTTCTCAACCTTCACTATGAACTAGAATATTCAAGCACTTAGCATCAACAGGTTATTTAGATCTAATAGATCAAGCACTTAGCATATACACATGGATCATATCTAACATTCTACACATCATAANACTCATCTCAAAGAACTTAGCAAATAATCAGATCAATGCATCAGAACAAGGCACAAAGAAGACAACACCGTATTTACGTGGTTCACCCCCACCTCGGGGCTACATCCACCAACTCTTCTTTATTATCGTCGGCTGATCGGTTACAAGCACAGAGCCTTAGAAACCCTTACTCCGCATAGGACAGAAGATCTGCGCAGCTCGCTAGATCCTTCTTCCTTGCCTTACAACACAAAGCCTTCTATATCTTCACACATGGACTTGCACTAAGCTTTGCAAGTCTATAAAGAATGCACAAAACCTTTGATCACACCGATCCCCTCTTGGCACTTAGCCTATACAATATTCTACTACTACTACTTTCTTTCCTATCCTTCTATTTATAAATACAAAAGCAGCCTAAGCATGGGTAAACCCATGGGCCAACATCCCTTTCCCACTACATATTCCCAAAACCCAAAAAGGGACCCAAAAGTGGGCCGATATTCCAGAATCTCCACTTCGTCTAGCGCTCCATCTTCGACAGGATGTCGAAGTCCCAAAAATGGTCAACATGACCAAGATTATCCCAAAACTTGGTCAAGGGCCAGCATGCCCCCAACACTCACCTGTGACTCATCCCGAGTCACTCTAGTCTAAGCAATTCTGCCTCGAATGCCTCGAGCTTGGTTCGAGCTGCTTCGAGCTACTGCAGTGCTACGACCTCTTTCTCAGTGAACTTCTGGATCACTGCGTCGTTCACTGGCCCTTCTAGGCGCTATTCTGCTGTGATGATGACCTGTTCTAGCTCGGCTCCTTGGCTTTCAACTTCGGTGAACAATTGGCATGCCTTCTCTTGCATTGGTTGAAGTCGTTGAGAGACTTCCATCACTTTACTTTGGATTGTGTGGATATGTTGTTGGGCCGTGCATTGTTCTTGAAACCTCTTCATTCTTTCAACTGGTTTTAAGGCCTTCAGCTGAGCCTATAGCGTATCTGCGTGCTTCTTTGCTTCCCGGAGCCGCGACTCCAATGCCTGTAACTCTAGATTCTCCATGAGGTTTTCATATGTTTGAGTTCTCCTGGAGCTCAACTTCTTGCATTCCAAGGCGAGGGCTTTTAATCTGCCAACTGCGTTGCGGGTAGTTGCCTCCCTTAGGTCTCTTATTTCTTGAGGGGTCTCAGGTACAGTATGAAGTTCTAGATCTACGATGCTCTGTTGAAGCTGTTGTATTACTTCTTCAAGTTGCGCCACCTGTTGTGGGACTCGTTCCTCAATTTTCACTTCTATGATTGTCACAGAGTGAAGTTCTCTGTTGAACGCTTCCTTTACCTACAGTTTCTCTGCCAACAACTATTCCTTTCCTTGTTGTAGATGTGCTTTCTTGTCATTCCATTTTTCTTGGAGATCACTCTTTTCTTGTTCTGTAGCACAACGTTGTTCTACAACTACTCCCTGTACTTGTGTCAAAGCCTGGATGGCTTTCTCTACTTCATCTTGTGCTTTTCGAAGTCAATCCTCGACTAAATTTGCGATTCGGTGGAGTTGAGCTAGCTCATGTCCTTCTTCCGGTGTTTCGACTAACAGGGGCATAGTGGATACTGTGCACCTCGACTGAAGTGCCTGCTGCACTCGTTGGAGCTCTATCTCTATCCGACTGTACATCACTTCCTGCTTGGCTTCCTGATTCTCTACAATCTCTAGCGAAGCGTCGTTCAATGCAACGATGATGAAGTTAAAGTCATCCGGGGTAAGGACAGTCTCGAACTTGGTCTTGGTTTCTTTCATTTTCTTTCTGGATGAAGGCTTCTGGGGGGACACCTCTCTTTTCTTGGAGGGATCCTCCTCATCCTTATGTGATGTTTCCTCGTTGATCTCTTCATCAATACCTCCTTTCTCTGGTGAGATCGAAGTGGTCGTTTCAGAGGTACTGTTGGCATATTAAGATTCTTCATCTTTCTTGGTCTTTCTCGGTCTAGGAGTATCATGCACAGGTTCTGGACTGTCTATATCAGAAATCTCCGTGAGGTCTGCTGAAATGAGGTGGTCTCCCAACCACTCCTTGGTGATCTCCTCCAGATCTTCTTCTGTTAATTTATAATAGGACTGTAACTGCTGCTTGTGCTTGTCATCACGCACTGTGATGTAGATAAAGTTCCTGTCTGCACTGAACTTCATCAGGGGATGAAACCTGTAGAGGGTGTTCGAAGTGATGCGCGGTGTAGATTGGATAGCGATCTTCAATTGATTGTAGTAAGTGTGGAAGACGACATTGGATTTCCATTTCTTGTTCATATCGCTCGAGTACCACAAGGTACTGAACTTCATAGCCAAAGGTTCAAAGGGCTTGATGTCCGGGAAGGTCTCACCTTCTGGCATCTCCCATGCGATGAAATCTATGAGTATTAGAAGCTAGATGAAGTGGAACTCATACCCTTAGTCTTATGCCTCCCTGTAATCAAGATCTAGCTGGTTTACAAGGTATTGCACCCAGTTCATCTGTAGTCCCTCCGCACACTTCCCTATGAGGTCGACTACGAATCCAGTCACTTGGGTGGGCCAATTCTTGCGAACTAGCTTGCCTGTGATCAGCTAAAATGCAAGGCGCACTGTGTTGCTCTGGATAGAGGCTACCTTGTAATCTCGCGTACCCTTCTCTACATCTCCATAAGTGTCTTTTATCCTCTGTGATAATGCTCAGTCTGAGGTCTTTCTAGGGTAAAAATCCTATGGGTCAGGGCCCTGGATACTAAGTCCCGTGATCTGATTGATCAAGGTCGGATCCATAGTGATGCAGCGGTTCAACCATAAGTAACCTTCGTGGTAGCAGGAAAATAGAAATTTAACGCATGCGTTCACTTCCTGGTGTCTACCAAAGTGTGGGATCTTCATCACATTGATCAGTGTGGACAACGTGAGGTTCTGGGTCCATGACTACGGGATAATATTTGAATTCTTACCTTTGGTTCTGGTCAAGTACTTATGCAGGGCGAGCATGTTGTAAAATTTCCTATCGCCGAGGTTGAAGTCGATAAACTTCAACACTGCGATCTTATCCTGGTCGACATGAACTACGCACACCCCTTTTGGAAGGTATGCAGTGATCAGAGCATATTCAAACTCTTGGGGTACACTGTCATGATTTATGGCACAGCTCAGAGGGGGTAGATAGGCAGGAAGGATGCTCAGAATCAGCTTGGCGTTGTCGAGGTTGTCTCTGTGCTTAGATCACTTCTTGTCTACCTGCCGGGATGGTCCAACTCGAGCAGTGGATGGAGATGCCGCCAGTCCTCTTGTGGATGATTCTTTTACTCCTATGGATAACTCTCGCTCTGACATGATTCTCTCGGTCCTTAACTCGAGTAGAACTTCTGTTGCTGGTTCTTCGGTAGTGGTAAGCTCGTCGGACATACGTGCTCGGTGATAAAATAATCTGGGTCACAATGGTCTTAAACACTGCACTAGATTGAACAACAAGAGCGCAATGAGCACTGTATGCAATTGCTAATCTGAGGGCTTCAAATTCTCAGTTGGCAAAAGTGTTCTTCGTGCATGGCGCGACGAGATAAATAAGCAATCTTGGTAACAATTTACTTGCAATGGTTATGAGCCGCATTAACTCTTGTTCTGTTCGTTATGGCGCGGTCCAACGGCCTAGTGGCGAGCTATAAATGTTTTTCTAGCTGTTCGGGGCATCAGTCAAACAGATATATCAGCTTCCAACAGTTATATTTCTTTGCCATGGCGAAGTGGCATATGTCGCTGTTCTGATATCTCGGTGAAGCTCCAATTCTGCAAAGTTTCTTTCTGTGAGGTACCCTCTGGAACCTGCTGTAACTTTTCGATCTTAGCCTTCTTCTTACTTATCTTCCTAGACTTATTCCCTGTGAGCTTAAACTCGGTGGTTCTTTTCCCATTCTAATTCTTATTTTCCTTGGACATAGGCACTTCGCGCTGCTGAGATTCTCTCCTAGGATTCAGGTGTATCACTTCTTCTTTATCTGGGGTAGAAATTTTAGGCTTCTGTATGTCTTCCAATGTTCTCATAGCTTCAACATCTGGGATTCTAGTGTCAGATAACTTCGATCTGTTCTCCTGTTCTTCAATCAATTGTGCGATATTTCAAGTCATGAAATCCTTTAACTCTTGTCTCTTATGTTCTAAGACTTCCTCTTCTTCCTTCTTTCTAACTTGATCTCTATCAATCCAAGGTTTTCCTAGTAACATGGTAATGGGGCACTGTCTTCAATGAATTTAATAATCTCAAAATCTTACTTTGTCAAAGTTACATTGACTGTCATAGGTATCTAAGCGAGTTTTCCACATAACATCATCAACTTTCCTCTTAATAGTCCTATTCCTCTTAAGGAAGGGATCATAGCAGGATTCCCTATAGCTTCCCAAGTTCTTTCTAGCATAATATTTACTTGTGTGTCTTCATCAAGGACACAGTCAATGTCGAAGTCCCCTATTCTTGCTTCAATGCATTATTTTTCTTTGAAAATCTCTGATAATATCACATGTTGGTGGTCGTTCAGGGTCTCTTTCATTTGTATCAATACTTTCTCTAATTCTTGTTGGGGTTCTTTAACAATCTGAGTCTCTGGATCGACCTTAGGGTTTTCCTGATTCAGATTCATTCCTTCAAGCCTAGCGATCATTCTAGGGTAGTCCAATACTTCATGGTCCATAGCTTTGCAACAAAGACAACTAGATCTTCTTACAGGGAATTCCTTAACAAGATGTCCAGGTCTTCTGCAACTGTAACAGAGGGCCACCCCTCTCTTTCTTTTAAACGAGCCCCAACTTCTTCTGTACTATGCACTAGGATCATAGGAGTTAACCTGCAACAAATTCTTTCTAGGATCCCGCATCCATTTGTTAGTCCATACATTCTTTCTATGCATAGGTATAACATATCTATCATTATTCTTTCTAGATCTACTCATTTCAAGCCTCCTTTCATCTATCAGTGCCCTAGTTTTCAAACTAGGATGGATTCTATTAAACATACCTAGATCCATACTTTAGAAACAAAAAATTTCACTTATCTTACTTCTACAGAGCACAAAGCCTCCAGATCTAAAACTTTTAACTATTCTTACCTTTATCAGAGCACAAAGCTTATATACCTTACCTCTTTTAGTCAAGAATTCCCACTTTTACCTTTATTAGAGCACAAAGCGTTCAGATCTCGTTTCTTTTCTTTAGATATGACCTATTTTCCTTAGATCGGGCCTCTCTCTTTCAGCACAGAGTTTTATAAATCGGGTAGAATACTACGCACTAGGGCACAGGTCTTCGCACGAGACTTTTAGGTCAACCTTTTTGCACAAAGCTTCTTCTTCTCAGTTCCCAACAATCACAGTTTCATTCCCAACAACAGAACCATTTGTTGGCATAGGGGCAGACCTGGGGTTCAACGCTACAACAGTGCACCAACAAAACCCTAACTACCGACCCTTTCGACAACACCTGCGAAGCAGATGAAGTCTCACTCGAGGTAGTGGTAGGGGTGGTTGCAAGAATTAGGTGTCTACAACCTTAGCTGGGATATAGATCTGTGATTACAATTCTTAATAAAGCACTTAGAACTGTTGGTTCCTTATTATGAAATCAATAACCACTTCGCTGGTATAACAGAGCTTCACAGCCTTCACTATGAACTAGAATATTCAAGCACTTAGTATCAACAGGTTATTCAGATCTAACAAATCAGGCACTTAGCATATACACATGGATCATATTTAACATTTTACACATCATAAGCACTGAGCATAAGCATATATATATCAGATCTATCTACTCATCTCAAAGAACTTAGCAAATAATTCGATCAATGCATCAGAACAAGGCACAAAGAAGACAACACCATATTTACGTGGTTCACCCCCACCCTGGGGCTACGTCCACCAACTCTTCTTTATTATCGTCGACCGATCGATTACAAGCACAGATCCTCAGAAACCCTTACTCTGCACAGGACAAAAGATCTGTGTAGCTCACTAGATCCTTCTTCCTTTCCTTACAACACAAAACCTTCTATATCTTCACACAGGGACTTGCACTAAGCTTTGCAAGTCTATACAAAATTCACACAACCTTTGATCACACAGATCCCCTCTTGGCACTTAGCCTATACAATATTCAACTACTACTACTTTCTTTCCTATCCTTCTATTTATACATACAAATGTGGCCTAAGCGTGGGTAAACCCATCAACCAACATCCCTTTCCCATTACATATTCCCAAAACCCAAAAAGGGACCCAAAAGTGGGCCAAGATTCTGCAATCTCCGATTCGTCTGGTGCTCCATCTTCGACAGGCTGTCGAAGTCCCAAAAACGGTCAACATGACCAAGATTATCCCAAAACTTGGTCAAGGGCCAACACAGGCCCAATTGAAAGATGAGGAAATGGTTTTATGTGACGTCAGCTTTGAGTGAAAAAAACTCTTTTGGCCAATAGAAACTCAGAAACAAAAACAAAATCAAGTATCTTATGATTGGTATTCTCCTTGTATTCGATGCTTTGATTGGTTGAAAGGCATGCTTGAAGATTTGTATGTTGAAATTCTTTGTTTTGTTACTGGAAATTGGAAGGGACTTTCATGTCACCTGCAAAATGCTCTTTCATTGAAGTATATAGATTCTTCCAACAACACAGATTTGGAAAATGTATTAAATTCTGTAGACCAAACAAGAATTTATCCTTCGTCAGAGGAGTCGCACATATCGTGGCTTGCAAAATGGTCTGAAATATTCGAAAATGACGCCAAATATTACTCCATTCGAAAATATACTCAGAAGGAAATTATAAAATTGGATCATCACGAATGTGAGAAACTATGTGGGTGGTTGAATCAACATCCTAAAATTACAGAAGTTTCTATTTCAAAGTTTGTTGAGGGACTTCTGGGTTTGGTAACAGACTTGACAGAAAGTTAGATTCTTTATCAAAGTTTGTTCATCGTCCTCCTGATGTAGCAACAAAATCCAAATACAATCAAATTTCTATCACTACTGCACATTTTTTTCACTATTCCTATGCATATGCTTGCATCCGGGTGGAAAAACTTGTCGCTCTATGTAAGAATATTCTCCTCGTACTTGAAAGTGGGTATATAACTAGGGAACGAGGCTCTCAAAAAATTTTTATGCCTGCAACGACATATAACTGGGAAAAATTAATGGGAAGTTATTCTGGATTATGGAATTTGCAACACTTTCTGAAGATTACTTTATACAACCACCTTCTGCAAGAATTTTAACGTGTTCAGGTAATGATTCGGTTTCTGAAAATAACCTTTTACTACCACCTTCATGTAATCATTTTGTTTCATTCTTTAGAAGAGACCTTGATGTAGTAGGATATTCCAGAGTTGTTTCCACCCATTATCAATCTTCATGTTGTTTCCCTTTCTTTGATTGAGTAGAATGCATTTCTTCTATTGCAGTGGATCCGATATTTGGAAAAAGAAAAGAAAAAAATAATTGCTCGCTACTTGAAGTATTGCCTTGTCTGGATCAATAAATAGCCATGGCCTTGCCGCAAGTTCCTCTCAAGTTGTTCATTAGGATCAAATATGGATAAGGACATAATGCCTTCCTGGTCATAGAGTGCTTCCATCACCAACTTGTGTTTGCACATGTGCTTTTATTGCTACCTTCTTTCTTTTTCCTGGTGGTGGATCCTTTTATCCCAACCAACATGATGGAAATAAACTAGCTTTAGGGAAGTTTATTGCTTCCGGGAATCTGAATTGACTATATATTAATTTCGGTTAACTTAAAAAGGTTTATGTGTGCAACCCAATGTTAGACATAGAAAATACAATTTCTTATTTCTTAAAATATAAAACAATGTATTTTTTTTATCACACGACTATTCAGAAAGTTTCAAGCATTGTTTGGGTTAATTAATCATACAATTAATATTGCTTGTGCCAATGCAATCGAGCCATCGTCCACTATGGAAATTGCATTAACATTGAAATGCCAGGTAATAGATGCCTAACATGTACCTAATGTCAAGGTCATTATCACACAAGACACCCAACCTCCAAAGATTTATGGACTTAGAGCAACATTTTAATTATCATGACAAAGAAAGACTAAAGTCGATGCTCTTTGCAGGTCTGACAATCCTGCAGTCTAAGTGCTTTGACAATGACATCCCTGCTTGTTCACCATATTACCGCACTGCAGTCAATAACATTGTTCCCATTGCCACTGCCAGTGTCGATGTCTGAAGCCGAAGCTATCTGGAGCCTAGAGTCAGCGCCAGTCTGGATGCATGAAGTTGAAACTACCTGGAGGTTGGGATCATGACTTGTTACACTTGACATTAGTATCAGTAGTGATCGAAAGTTGATTGTATGCCGACTTTGTTACTACATCCAGAGGTCGTTCGACAATCTTCAACATAGAAGCTGGTTCTCTGTCAAGTCTATTACAACTTTGTCATAAAAGGTTCTGTAATTTTAGAATGTTGATTCAAACACACTTACATTTTCTCACGTTCTTGAGGATCCAAATTTATAATTTCCTTCTAAGTATATTCGGGCATGGAACAATATTTGGCAACACTTCCGAATATTCCATACCATTTTGTGAGTCGCAATGTCTTCCAAGCCTATGATGAAAGATATACTCTGATGTGATCTGCAACATTTGATACACTTTCCATATGTGTGTTGCTGGAAGAAGCTATGTACTTCATCAGAGGAGCATTTTGCAGGTGACTTGGATGTCCCTTCCAATTTACAACAATAAAACAAAGAAATTCAACATACAAATCTTCAAGCAGGCCTTTCAACCAAACATATGATCGAATACAGGGAGAATAACAATCAGAACATATTTGATTTTTTTTTGTCTCAACTTTTGTTGGTTAATAGGATTTTTTTTCCCCCAAATATGATGTCACATAAAACCACTCCCTCGTCTTTGAATTGGGCCTAATCACATCTCTAAGTTGTCTCATATGTCGATGACCAGGAACATTACAAGGAAGGCACCTTAAACCCCAAGTTTCCGACGATAGAGGGAAATTAACACTTAGCAAAGTATGGAATGTTGAATAAACAACCAATGTAGGCATGCCATATCTAGAACATACAATCTATTCAAAAATATGGGATAGATCTAGCTAGCATCACCAATGAAGTCCAAGACCTGAAATTGATATTCAACTCGTTGTTTTTTACCAAGCAAGCATTTGATGATTAAGTTGAAATCTATAAAATAATGTCTACAGGCTTGATTATTATACATATTTTCTTTTTTTTCGACGACAATGTCAATCACAGTCATTATGAAAAATGCATTTAAATTTTAGAGAATATCTGTTGAAGTATCTCAAGACAACTATTCTGGGAAATAATCCCAGCTGTATTTTGTAACCTAGTTCATCTGAATATAGAATATTTGAGGTTTTTGTATGGTGTTTTCCAATGTGTGCTATTGTTTTTTATTTTATTTGGTACTTTCTTTTTGTGTGTGTGGTTAAACATGCATGACAAGCTTTTCTTTCTGGTTCCCAGCACTTGGATTTAAATAAAGGCTACTCTATTCGCTCCTTACATTTTACATGGAAGAATAATTTATGATAGGCCATAGTTATGTGGCCCCCACCTTATACTTAACAAAGAAATGGGAGGACCCATCCTACTTTCATTCTTCGGGCTCCCATAAATAAAATGAATTAATGACTATTTCAATAAGGCAACTCAGGTGTTGTCGTCATGTTCCTGTTCAATATTCTGCATATATTACATCTTCTTCTATTTCATAATACCCGTGCATATAAAAAATGTTACGTCATATATATATATATATATATATATATATATATATATATATATTCGTTCTATTGCTTATGGGTTTCAATGAAATTTGCAAACCGAAAAACACCCTGCAAATTGGAAGATGCTTTACATTTGGACAAGAAATAATCAATTAATATATATTAATATGAATACTATTGGAATAAATATAAACACTTTCTCTTTAAATTTTTCGTGTTTTATTCCCATCTATTATCCCTTTGTGGTTCTATATTTAGTCACATTTCTATGATCACGACTTCCCGGGTTCACGGATTGGCAGATGCTCATCTTTATCTATTTCATCACACCATGAGCCCGACTAACCGCAGTCCATTTCAATACTTAGCCAATTATCTGACCAGCGGGTCCCGGGTTTGCGGTATCCAACACTTATGCCCCATGTTCCTTCATATACATCTTGCACCCAAAAACTTCTGTGATCTGCAATTTATGCTTTTACTAGTGAGAACTCACCAGGGGTTTGAAAAGATTGGCATTAATGAAAAAATAGTAGATGTTGTTCTGTCAAATACTTAGCCCTTTTTCCTTTTTCTTCTTCCCATATATTATCCCTTTTTGGTTATATACTTAGTCTCTGGTTTATGGGTTGGCGGGCTGACAGATCTTCATCTCCATCTATATCCTCACATGATGAGTCTGACTGAACACTGTTCCTTTCCATGATTAGCCAATTTTATAGCCGCGGTTATCGGGGCTGGCGCTTTCGAACTCTGTTGCTGCTTGTTCCATGATATACATCTTGCCCTCAAAACTTCCATGATCTACAATTCCATTGCAGACTCCTCGAACTCACAAGATTCACTCTACCATGGTTCACAAAAGTTTCAAAGCATTTGTCACTGCCTTCCATCCCCACTAACTTCGCAACCTTCCCAATGCACATTAATTATGGTTTTACTAATGACAACTGAACACATTGGTATGAAACAATTAGCATTAACAAACAAAAAATCTTGAGGACATATCCCATGAACACACATTAAACCGCCATTTATAGTACTCAGAACGACCGTCGTTCCTTTCTATACTTAGTCACATTTATCAACCTATTCCGTGACATACATCTTGCACCCAAATAAATTCCCTGATCTACAATTCCACCCTAAGCTCCTCCAACTCGCAAGCCTCACTTTACCCAGTTCATAAAAAAATTCAAACCATTTATGGCTCCCTTCCATCCCTACCACAATTGCGCCCTTCCTCATATACATTAATTATTCTGGCCTCTAGATTAACTTCCATTGTTCCGAGACATACAAACAATACCCAGACCTTCCTGATATACAAATTGACTGGCAGACTTCCACATCGTCCCCTCTTCTGTGTTACACATTATGCATTCAAATATTCCAAGCGATACAATTTGACCATCGGGGCCTCACGTCTTCTGGGGAAATATTGTCACCCTATTTTGGATCCTTGCGTTGGCGGGTTCACGAAATATCCAATTCCTAGCCACATTTTCCTGTGCCGACCATCTTCGTACTTCTTTGCAAATATGAAACAACAGAGGTTTAATGCTAAGACTTCATCATGCAACAACCATAAAGATCGCCATTAATAAACAAAATCCTCGAGGAGACAGTCACACTGACTATCCCTACACAACTTGTCTGGAAACATGCATAGAGGATCTTGCCAGGTAATGGGAAATCTATTACAAATTTCAATATATAAGCGAAAATAGTTCCGGGCCACTGTTTCCCTATTCCATACTTAGACAATTTTTCAATTGCGGGTTCCTGGACTGATGGGCTCAAAATTGTGTTTCGAATTTTCCACGACTTGCAAACAATGCCAAGAATTCCGTGATATACAATTTGTCCGCTGGAATGCCCCGTCACGAACCCAACCGTCCGACGTTCCTTTCAATGTAATTTAGCCGCAAGTTGGATGTATGTTCATGACGTGGTACATTTCCATGGTTTCACATGCTACAACCACTCTGTATCGAGTCTGGCCTACCGTTTCCATGTTCCATACTTAGCCACTTTTTTGATTATGGGTTCCCGGATTGGCAGGTTCAACATTCTATTTCCAATGTTCTGCTACTATCAAATAGTAACCAGAGTTTCGTAATATACAATTTGTTTGCAGGAATGCACCATCGTTCCCTCTTCCATGTTACACGTTCTGCGGTCAACACTTCCGAGAGATACAATTTGACCCTCGGGCCCTCTCCTCTGCTAGTTGTATCCTGTATCCCTATTTTGAAGCCCGACCAACTGATTTCGATAATTAGCCATTCCTTAATTGTTGTTCCTTATCCCGCCACCTTCCTACTTCTTTTTGGATATTCAATTGGTAAGATTTAATGCTAACACTTCATCATGCATGAACCTTAAGCATGTCATTAATGAGAGAAAGGCTCGAGGATATCTCCCACACTTTTGCCATATACAAATTGACCTCTAGACTCCCACATCATCCCCTATTCCATGGTACACATTTTGCACTCAAGTTCTGAGACATACAATTTGACCCTCGGGAAGTCACGTCTCCCGGGGACCATTGTTGCCCTACTTTGAAGCTCGTCCGACTGCTTTCCATACTTGCCCATTTCATGGAATCTCTTTCACGGATCCTTGGGTTGGCGGGTTCACAAAATCTCTAATTCTTAGTCACTGTTTACTGTACCCGCCACCTTCGCACTTCTTTCAAAGTATGCAACAACCAAGGTTTAATGCTAACAGTTCATCATGCAACAACCGTACAGACCGTCATTAAAAATAAAAAGGCTCAACGAGATAGTCACATTGACTATTGCCATAGAACTTGTCTAGAGACATGCAGAAAAGATGTTCCCTGGTAATGGGATATGTATTACAAATTTCAATATATTAGCGAAAATGAGTCCGGACAACCGTTTCCCTATTCCATACTTAACCCACTTTTTGACTACAAGTTCTAGGATAGGTAGGCTCACGATTGCGCTTCCATTGTTCCATGGCCTGCAAACAATACCTGTAGTTCCACAATATACAAATTGCCCTCTGGACTGTCCCATCATGCCCTCTTTCATGTTATGCATTTTGCACTCAAAAAATTCCAAGACATACAATTTTGACACACAGACCCTCACCTCTAATGGTTGTACCTTGTAACCCTATTTTGAAGCTCACTCGACCGCTTTCAATAATTAGACACTCCTTAATTTCTATTTCCCATTCCCACAACCTTCGTACTTCTTTCTTAATATGCAATTAGTAACCTTTCATGCTAACAAATCACCATGCAGGAACCGTCAACATTGTCATTAATGAGTGAAACGCTTGAGAAGATCTCCCATTATTACTCATTAAACCAAGATCTGTGGAGAGTTATATTATCCCTTCCGATTGTTCAGCTCAAACACGGGTCGTCGCATTGGCTCGTTCATGAAATCTCCAATCCTTAATTTCTTATTTCCGTTCCCGCCATCTTCGCACTTCTAGGTATGTAATTACTAGTCTTTAATGCTAACAACGCATTATGCAATAGCCGTTGAGATTGTCATTAATGAGTGAAGGTCTCGAGCAGATATCCTATTCACATGCTTTGGACCAAGATTTGCGCAGGGTTATATTATCCCTTCCAACTCTTCATTTCGAACATCGTATAGAGAAAATGAACGTTCTCGTAAACTTATGGTAGTAGCTCGACAACAGTTCTGTGGAGATACAGTGAATATATTCAGATATGAAGACCAAAAATTCCAGTGGTCAAGGGCATACTCCTAATATTCATCCCATTCCACCTAGAACGAAGTGATTTGGACCTCTGGAATCGCTCATGAAGGCTGTGTTCCTGAGGTTTTTCATTGTAAGGACGTGGTCTCTTGGTGCGCCACAAAATATATTTCAAGCCAAAGAATTATTTCGTTGCATGACTAGTCCCCTATTTATTTGTCACCTCAGGTCTTCCGCAAGATGTTAATATTGCCAGAGCCAACATTGACCTTCAGAGGACAAGACTGCAAGCAGTTCCTAGAAAAACATGATAACATATTGGGCCTCTTACCCGAGTTCCTCGAAGACCCGACAACAGTTCTTGAAGATATCAAAAATTTGCAGGTCAGTTCCTTTAGAAATCCATTCTGGTAAATTGCTTGGCTGTTTACAAGAATAATGGGAAAGGAATCCACGACAAACATTTCCCGCATAGTTCTTTATATTTTGTACTTCACAGTCAAGAAAAAATTCATTTTTGATTGGGGGAAGCTAATTTCCATTGAAATATGTTCCCAACTGTCATGATTTAAAGAAGAGAATAAATTTTATATGTCATCCTACTTGATTTTCACAATAACACATTGTTGTCTGTTTCCAAAACTGTCTCTGTCCAAGAAAATAAACTATGAATTCGACCCAGTAACATTCTGGTACCAGGCCTTGTGGAGGCACAAGGCCTCCCATTGTTTTTATGAGGTTTTCAATGACTTTGTCTCGGTTTTCAAATATTTATTGTTAGGAAATGATGCTCCTCAAATATCTGGCCAGGAAACCAAGTTTTTGGATAGGAAGGGGATAGTTAAACGAAAGGAAAATTACAGTGTAACACTGATCTTTGGCTCCAAGGAAAATCTTGCTTTCCTTCCATGTCACATCACATACAAGATGTTTGTTACAGAAATAGAAAGGCAATACAAATGCTGGTTACATTTTTTCCATACAAGAGAAAAAAACGATTCATTCCTTTGCCTTGGAAAGTCATGGACTTCGTGTTCAGAAATGTCAACAAGATTGACGAATTCGCGGGCCATTTCAAGAACTTGAACCTAAAATATGTTGAAAGGCTAAGAGGGTTTGACCCTAATGGGATTTTTCGAGAACATTTACTATCAGTTGGCTTTAACAACTCTTATATCCATAGACATCTGACCAAAGAAAAAGACACTAACGACAACACTCCTGCTTCTGACGATTGCGACATAAAGACATTGCAAAGTGAAACTCAATTGTACAGACAATAGGGAAAATGATCTGGTGAGAAGAATGTCTAGTCCTCTACCAACACTCCCAAGAGCATGACATCATGAAGCATTGATTCAATGACCCACCCCAGTAATAAAGAAACCCATAAATATTCAAACAGAGGAGGAGATAAGAACCCTCCTCGCGGAAAAATTGATAGTTCTCACAAGCTTCCCCTGACGAAGAAGAGCAAAAACATTGTAGGGTAGGTGAAAGAGCCCGAAATTGAAAGTGAGGACATGCAACTTGAAACTTCTGTGGATGTCGTGTTCTGAAAAGTTGATCCACTCGTGGAAATGATGTGCCATAGTTCCACAATGGAAATTGCTGGGACCAACATTTTTTACAAAGATGAATAATTCGTGTTCCAGAGCGTTGTTTTTGACAGCCAATCTAAAAATTTAATTATTGAAAAGAGAGATGTAACAAATAAGAAAGTGAAATCATGTTCAGAGATTAACCTTAGGAAAATGCAGTCATACCAAATCTCCTGATTTCACCACGCAACCACTAATACTCTTGATGATTCCATTGGAGGAATTGAAATGGAGAATGCCAAATTGAACAACTGAATCAAGGAATTGGATGAGGTTTTCATTCCTACCGCAGTGTTTTCCAATACTTTAGCAAAAACTGCGCCTTTCACCCCTACATCCAAGTTAAAACGATCCTCCAGCCTCCTCACATCCTGTAGAGGCTATGTAGAGAATAATATCAAGAAATTAATGTAGCTAATTGTTGAATCCTGGGAAACATCACAAAATATAGCTTCCTTTCGAACGAGGGAAAATGATTTGCATGAACATTTGTAGATGAATTTAAAAAATGAAAAATGTTTCTATCAACATATGATGATCCCTTTTCCCAACCATGCCATCAACAACTCGGATCTGAAAATAAGAAAAGAGGATCTCCCCTACCCAAAGAGGATCAAACAATTAAAAGCATGCTGGAAAGAGAAAGTTAAGTGCCTGCAGCTCATTGTCGAATCATGTGAACAAGCCATATCAGGGAAAGAAGAATTATTTAGAAACTTGACCCAAATAGACTTAGCCGGAAGTACCAATGAGGTTCAAGACCCAAACTTAATCCTCAAATCCTTGTCCTTAACCAAGCAAGCCTTTGATGAACAACTTGATATTTTAAAGGTGTTGTCTTTAGAAAAGTTTTACGACATCCTTGAATATGACGAAGATGATGTCGAGAACTGGCTAGTGGAATATTCGACACACAATGAAGAAATTGAACATGCTCCACATAGTGTTACTATGGATCTAAGGAAATTAGAATATGACCTTTTCGACATAGAAATCCAGGATGAAATCAACGTGCCCCCCATGAGAAGCTACATTGAAGAATGGCTCCAAAGGAGAATGGACAAGCTCACTGACGAAGGGAAACAACCCTATTGTCATGATTTCAGTGGCTGTTGACGAGAGCAACAAAAAGGCATAAACTTCATAGTAAGTCTATACTGATCACATATTTTTTTCTTTATCAATCCAGTTATTCTACCTCTTTAAAACGAAATCTCTAACCAAAGACTCATAACTTCCAATTTCTTCTTTTCAGGTCTTCCTCTCTGTTGTAGGTGAATCCCCCTGCAGACAAGTGGATTCCCTCTTGGTCTCTAGAATCCTAAGGCCAAGACAGAAAAGTGCTTAACATGGACACTACCTTCCTTTTATATCTAATCAAGCTAACAAATGAAAGAGAAGGAGAAATATATGTACCTTATTAGCGACGTTTGTCCTTGCAAAGCCCAGGCTGAGCTTCGATCTTGAGCTCCCTGATAGGTCTTGTAAAAAAAACAAAGGTACAAGAGACTTCCTACTCTACTGAGATTATCTCAAACATAGATCCATCTACTACAAATAAACTTATGTGGAACAAGCATAAGTTTGAAAGAAATAGGCCAAGCATTGATTATATTACTGAGAACAAGTAAAAGTACTTACAATCCTTTGAATGAAGGTGCAACATCTTCTTCCATTTCTCCTTGTCCAACCCCTTTGCTCAAGTAATCTCCACTGATTATTGCTTTGATGACATCTCACTCATGAGATCATAAGTTTGATGTAATTCTCAATCTCTATTGTACCTTTCACCATGAGAATGCCTCCTTATATAACCTTGGAGAGGCCCAACCACTTGAGAGATATTTGGGATAAGTTGAGGATTCATCTCCCTTAGTTGAGGATCTTCCCTAAGATCATGCCTTGAACATCTATTCGAATCCAACTACCTTCAGGAATTGAGGGATTCTTTCCTTATTTGCCTCAACAAACCCAAAATTTGCTAAAAAAAAGGGTAACGCTCCCCCAAAAGGGTGCACAGGGCACTCAAACACTCCCCCAAAGAGGCTTAGGGAGCGCCAACACTCCTTGACAGTGGGTAGGGGAGAGATCATCTCTAAAATTTAGTTTTTGAGTGTTTTTTCCGATGGAAAAAGGCTTGTACTTCCTGTCAAGTGATTTCTCTTCTTCCAAACTAACCTTTGAGGTGTCTTAAGTGTCTTTGTGATGTCGTTAGAGGCACGACATAGGCAAGATGGTAGTATGATGTTTGTGACACTTGCAACACTTATAGTCAAGATGCGACACTTACAACACTCGTAATGACGACACTTGCGACACTATTGAAGTGAGTAATTTTGAGGTGTAACAGATTGCCCCCCGAAGTACGAAGTTAGAAGACGTGATGACTGAAGTGCTCTGTAGAATTTTTCGAGCAAGGGTATGGACGTAGAGAGACTGGAAAAAGATACACACAACCATCAAACAAATATTATGACATGTTTCAAATCCAAGGCAGGCATACCTATGCTTGAGTGATAAAGACTTTTAGGTATGGCTGCCATAAAATACATTGCGGATCCATAATTATATTGACAAAAGGTATATCCATTGAAGATACAATGTGGATCTATAATCCTATGACCTGAAATGATCGTAGCCATGAAGAATACACAGTGGATACACAATATGACAAGACATAGCCATGACCAATACAAGGTGGATCTATGTAACAATATATGTGTCATAGTTCAAAAGAACTCCTTCGCAACCTGGGCAAAGTATGCATAAGAGTGATAACTCAACCCAGGGTCTTCTTACCAATCCCGATGTAGTATGAATCTAACCATGTGAATAGATATCCTGATGTCGAACATGGCAGACACCACTTGATTACTGGTCAATGATGTAAACCATTAACAAGTGTGAGGGAGATCACCATTGATGTCAATGATTCCCAAGGTACTCTATTGCATATCGACGAATGTGAATGAATGAGATGAAGTCGAACATCCGTGGAATCATCTGATCATAGGTCAATGATGTAAACCCAATGTTGGACATGAGGAGGCCTGCCATTAAGGCATGAAGGTCCCAAGGTACTAATTGGTTTCTAAGTCTAGTTCCTAGATAATGTGTTGAAGTCGACAGGAATAGACTCTTCGAAGGAGGGCCTTGATGTATCCCCCATCAACGACATGAAACTGAAACAGATATGTAATTGGTAGATCAAATGAACATGGACTGACACGGGTATTGAAACAAGATATTTGTGATGGCTGACTCTCGAGGCAGATAATTCCCTTTAACACTGAGGCACAACAGCAAAAACTTGACATGGAACAAAACTTGATGATGCAGGGGATGTTGTGAATTTCGTCAGGTGACCCAAAGGAGTAAGAGAAAATAAGAGGATTTGCTTAGTGCAGAGTTTCAACGGATTAAAATACATGAAAAGACAAAGTGTCATGTTCAAGGGCGACCATAAGAGCTACTAGTAGTGTTCTAAAAAAACTTCTTGGCTTGCTTCTTTCAATTTTTCACCCCATTCAGATAGACGAGTACCTCCTTTTAATTTAATGAGCTCAAGGAGGGTAACACATGCTCGATATGACTCACCTTCGGTAAGTACCTCTTCCTTTGTTTAACGAACTGGAAGAAGTAAGGGTTTGGTCCCATATGGTCCCTTCAATGTATGATCGTTTAACGAGCCATAGAAGGTAAACTCAGTGGTTTTTCATATTTAGAGAGTCTGAAAACAACTTAAAGACGACTCCAATGTTGTCATTTTTTGTAATATTAGTCTTATGGGGCCGAAAAAGAGATAAATTATCACTCGAAAGACGCCCTTTCGAACCTTTTAACGAGTGGGAAAGGAAGCAAGATCACTCGACAGTATTTTCATGTTTAGAGAGTCTGAAAAGAGCTCAAAGACTACTCCAAGGGGTTCATTTTTCGTATATCCATGCGAGTCCGAAAAAGTGATAAAAGTCTACTGGATTATATTCTCATATTTTTTCGAGCATGAGAAAGAACAAAGACTAAGCTCGGTATGCCCCCACCTTGAAAGCTAGTGGCTTAACCCTAGAATGATCATCAAAGGCTGGAGACATGCCCTCCAAGCTTCAATTCATTCACCGACTTTGAGGTTGTCACCAATTTCTCTACTATATGGAGAAAAATGATAAGGGTGGATGAAATGAAGGTTCAAGAGAGGTGACTGTTTCATTTTTAACGATCTGGACACATGAAAAAAAACTATGCTCAGGGCTCCCTGTTCAATCCCCAGATTGTTGTTTCATTTTTTTAACGAGCTTGCTACAGAGAGGAAAACTATGCTCAAAGATTTTGTTTCATTTTTTAACGAGCTTGCTACAGAGAAGAGAAACTATGCTTGTAACCTCTGTTTCATTTTTTAACGAGCTTTCTACAGAGAAGAGAAACTGTGCTTGTGACCTCTGTTTCATTTTTTAACGAGCTTGCTACAGAGAAGAGAAACTATGCTCGTGACCACTCCTTGATCATGGCTTCCAAGAGAATAACGCTCTGGAAGGACACCATGTCAAGGGAAAAGACTCAGTCATGGATTCCAAAAGATATTCACTAGATGGAAGAAAATCACTCTGGAAGGAACACATGTCGAGGGTCGCGACAGGGGTAAGGAGATCCGGCTCCAATAGCCCTACCGAAGAGATCACCATGTCAACTACCAGATCCAAATCATATGAAGTTGAAGTCATGGGAGATAACGCCACATAATTGACATGTGGTGGGGGAGATACTGTCATCATATAAGAACCATTCAGGGAGGTAATCCAGTTAGGACCGATGAAGGAAAGTTGATTAATAGTCACAATTCTTCCATCGTGAGGGAAAGATATCACATGAAAAATAATGGACACAACAACTCTAATGGAATAGACATAATCCCTCCTAAGGAGTAAAGCGAAATCGAAGGGGTCTCAGACTACCATGACATCAATAAAGACAATTTTCCCTCCCAAAGTTACCGGAAATTGAGGAAGGGTCCCTAAAGGTTAACTAGTTCTTCTGTTAAAAGCTAATAGATTCTGTGTAACCGGTGCAAGCTGAGGACAACCCAAAGCATGCCAAGCAACAAAGGACAAAATACTAATGGACGCACCTTCATCTATCAACGTTTGAGGAACGTCCTGATCACAAACCTGTACTGTAATCTGGAAAGGAATGTGAGAGGGAAGATGAGGTCCATTTAGTGCACCCCAATAAAAAAGGATGGCCTAATTACTTGGAGGGGGTTTCATGGGAGAAGGAGGAATGCCCCCCAGCATGGTAGATTCCGTATCAACAAGAAAAACGTGGGAAGTATCAGGTTTACTCTCTAGAGGGAGAGTACGATCGATCGATGATGGAATCCGATCGACCATGATGGCACTCTTTGGATGAAAGGTGGGACTGACCGAGGAAGGGACTGGATCAGCCACTTTGGCACTCGTTAAAGGAGGAGTGGGATCGACCGATGATAGAACCAGATCGACCACTTGGGTTTCATTCTCCAAGGGGAGAATGGGGTCGATGGGTAGAAATTGATCGACCGATTTGGTGTCACTCTCTAACGGGAGAGTGGGGTCAATCGAGGATGAAAACGAATCGACTACTTGGGTTACACTCTTTTGATGAAGAGTAGGGCTGATCGATGACATAACTAGATCAAGTACTTGGGTTTGTGGTTCAATCGAGGATGAAACTAGATTGACCACCTGATCAACCAGAATGACCGGGGATGGAACCGAATTGACCAGTCCATCAACTAACGATGGGTTGGGGGAAAGATTATGATAACCTTTTGGAAGTTGAAGTTTTTCCAAAAGAGAAGAAGCCTTGTCCATACGAGGACAAAGGTGAGAATAATGATCACCTTTTCATAACATACATGGAAATTTGACAGTTGTCTTCTTCTTACCAACCTTGACGTCACTAGGTGATGGGGTATCACTGACATGTCCAACAGAGGTCGATGACATGGAGGACCACATTTATAAGACCTTGAGAATACCAGGGAAATCCCTCAGAAAGTGGTCACCCTTACAAAGGCTGCAAGGGAATTTGGGTTCCAGATTCTTCATTTTAATCTTGTTGACCTCGTCAACACTCCCAGTACTATTAACAGTAGTTGGTTGCTTGGATCCAACATTTGATGTTGTTGGAGCCTTGGTCCTTTTCGGGCTCTTCTTCTTCTTCTCTTTCCATTTCTTCTTCTTCTGATCAACCTGGCTGCTTGCTTTAAAGCTTTCACTAGATGAAGAAGGAGAAAGGGAAGGAGAGTTAATGGGTGAATAAGGAGAAAATTCGACATGAGGTTGATGTGTGGGTGGTGTACTGACATCTAAAGTATTAGGTGCAGTTGAAACATTGGGAGGATTCGAGATCACCGTAGTGGGAAACAACCAAACCGGTAATCCGATGGTGAGTCCCAGAAGACTCAGTGTGGAAGTGTACGAAGGACCAAAGTTTCCAAACGAAGGAAAGGTATAAGGTTCCCCAGGAGAAGGGGTTCCTCCATTGGTACTCCCAGGATTTGATGCCATTAACACTAACTCGACCTAAGGTCCACTAAGTAACACAACCAACACACGCTATGAATCTGAGAAGAAAACAATCAAACAAAACCTTCCCACAATGAAAACACTAGTTGGTGATTAAATCCAATGTCGCGAGATCAAAATAAGAAGGGGTGGGGATAGAGCGGGTGGATCAGTTACGTTGGCGACCTGCTTAATGGACTTACGCCTTGGTGCAAGCTTCCATGCAGTAATTGTGGATTTACCCTCCAAGGAGCTCGAGTGAGCTTGACCAACATCTGTTCCAGGTACAGTGAGACTTCCTTTCACCGTCACCTCGTGTAAGACCCTAAAGATTATGGCTACTAAGGTCATCAATTTGTAGTTAGCCCTTAGGCGGGTAAAATCGACAGTCCAATCCGAACGTATGGGTAGGATAACAAGTCCGAAATCAACTCAAGAGGCTCCCACACATAATCATGGGTATACCCTCAAGTGACCCCCAATATACGATCCGACCTCTACAAATAGTTGAACCACGGAGGGATAATCTCCGTAACTCACCCGAATGCGACTTCGTGCATAACCCCTGTGTGAGAGGGGGATCCCAGAAAGCCTATACGACAATTGGATTTTCTCTCTCTATCGCAAGATGCTAAGTTTGTTTGATAGCTTTTGAAAGTTATCCTTTCAACCTTATTCCAAAGCCCTACACCTTAAACTAATGTAGGTTTGCTAACAAAGATGTAAAAAGTTTGATAAATTTTTAGTTAAGCGTTGATTTTAGTGGTTGTTGTTTACTCAGAGGTGTATGAGAGTGAAAAATGATGATATTATGACTCAGTTCCTAAAACATGCATAAGAAATGATAATCAATCTTTTCTTTCAATGAATGTCTAATTAAGGGAAGGAGAAGGATTTTCCTTTCACTGTCAAACACTAAGATGCAATGACCTCATGCAATAGTCCTCAATAAGGAATCCAATGTAATGTTAAAATGTTTATATGTGACTGATAACTAGTAGATGTAAAGCTTCCTATGCTAATTAGACTTCAAGAGTTGTGAGATTTAAGCAATCTAGAAGCAAACTTCACATAAACCAAAAGACACCCTTGTTATGATCAAACAACAAACAAAAAGCCAAAAAATCAAAAGGAAGGAGAAAGAGCTTGGACAATATGACTCAAAGATCAGAAAGAAAAGTACAAAAGACCTTTGAAACTCCTTACAACGTTTTCACTCACTCAGATAAATGAGAAGAAAACGACAAATTGACTCCAAATCGTGAAGGACAAAGAGTTATTGTAAAGTAAGGAAAAATGTCAAAAAATCCAAACAAAACAGGATGAATCCTTAGAAAACAGGGTATTGAAGGCCAATACCAAGATGCACTGAGAGTATGAGATCCCGAGCAAATGTAAAAGGCAAAAAATGAACCCAGAAATTGAAAAACTAGAGGGTTTTTCATTGAAAATGGGATAGCACTCTGGTGTAAGGGGTACCAAAGCACTCCAACACTCTGTGTAAGGCCACCAGGGAGTGTTGGCGCTCTGCTAGCAAGGGCAGGGGAGCGCTCTGCTAAAAAATCTCAGAAAAGTTCCCAGAAACTCAAAAATTCAAGAAAATTCAATCAATCAGGGTGATTATGATGACATAAATAGGCAATCAAACCAATATAAGAATAAAAAACACAATATGGAGAAGATAAAATTAGTGGGAAAAGGGCCAAAACAAGATCTGGGAATGGAAACAAAAATCAGAGCTCCTCCCCAGTGGAGTCGTCAATTTCTGTTGTAGGTGAATCCCCATGTGGACAAGTGGATTCCCTCTTGGTCTCTAGACTCCTAAGGCCAAGACAGAAAAATGATTAACATGGACACTGACTTCCTTTTAGATCTAATAAAGCTAGCAAATGAAAGAGAAGGAGAAATATATGTACCTTATTAGTGACGTTTGTCCTTGCAAAGTCCAGGCTGAGCTTTGATCTTGAGCTCCCTGATAGGTCATGTAAAACAAACAAAGGTACAAGAGACTTCCTACTCTATTGATATTAGCTCAAGCATAGATCCATCTACTGCAGAAAAGCTCATATGGAACAAGCACAAGTTTGAAAGAAACATGCCAAGCATTGATTATATTAATGAGAACAAGTAAAAGTACTTACAATCCTTTGAATGAAGGTGCAACAACTTCTTCCAGTTCTCCTTGTCCAACCCCTTTGCTCAAGTAATCTCCACTGATTGCTTTGATGACATCTCACTCATGAGATCATAAGTTTGATGTAATTCTCAATGTCTATTATACCTTTCACCATGAAAAGGCCTCCTTATATAACCTTGGAGAGGCCCAACCACTTGAGATATCTTTGGGATAAGTTGAGGATTCCTCTCCCTTAGTTGAGGATCTTCCCTAAGATCATGCCTTGACCATCTATTTGAATCCAACTACCTTCAAGAATTGAGGGATTCTTCCCTTATTTGCCTCAACAAACCCAAAATTTGCTAAAAAAAAGGGTAGCGCTCCCCCAAAAGGGTGCACAGGGTGCTCAAACACTCCCCCAAAGAGGCTCAGGGAGCGCCAATACTCCTTGACAGTGGGTAGGGGAGCGCTCCTCTCCAAAATTCAGTTTTTGAGTGTTTTTTCCAATGGCAAAAGGATTGTACTTCCTGTCAAGTGATTTCTCTTCTTCCAAACTAACCTATGAGGTGTCTTAAGTGTCTTTGTGATGTCATTAGAGGCACGACATAGGCAATATGGAAGTATGATGTGTGTGACACTTGCAACACTTATAGTCAAGATGCGACACTTGCGAACAAGATGCAACACTTACAACACTCATAATGACGACACTTGCGACACTATTGAAGTGAGTAATTTTGAGGTGTAACACTCTCTACCGTCGTGCACTTCTTCTTTCTACAGTCCCATTTCTTGTATATTTTTTTTTTTTATGGTCCACAGGAGCCCCAATCCTAGTCTATATGACAAACACATTTAAATTTCCAGAAATATGGAATAGATTCCATAAATATGTAACAGACATTATTAATTTCTGATAAATTTCAAATTAGAATGCTAAATTTTTTTTCTTCAACTATGCTGGATGTCATGAAATAGTGTTTATTATAAATATGGAACATATTCCATAAATATGTAACAGATATTATTATTTTTTGATAAATTTCAAATCAGAATGTTAAATGTTTTTTCTTCAACTATGGTGGATGTCAGGAAATAGTGTTTATTATATTTGAATGTTTAATGTGTGTGATTCCTGGTCCTTTTTTGCAGGAACCTTTATTTCAAGTCATTGAGACAAAAAATTTCTAAGTCCCATGTTTAAACTATACACACCCAAGAAAAAATTGCCACATTCGCATATTAACCACATATTAACATAATATTATGATTAACAAATTTAGGAGGTTCTTTGGGGATCATCTACCAGCCCAATGTCTTATGGCTGGCGCATGACATACTGACACAGGTCATCCTCTGCATGGATATCACCTGTACTTCAAGCTGCTTTCCACATGTCTCTACTGTGTCAGACTTCTATTTCTCCCTCAATCCCACCATAGCAGTGCATTTATTCCCATTCCAACCTGGCAGAGACTACATTTCCATGCAACACTTGTTTTTAATGGAGAAAATGTAGATGCAAATATCAACATAATTTGAGAAAATAGTTGATCAACATTGTTCTACAAAGATGTGAATTATACTCTCATTTCCACTTTGATTCTGGCGGCTAAGTCTCAACTACCTCTTACCAAAGTCAACATTACGTGGAAAAATTAATACCTGGCAAGAAAAAATCGCAACGCTTTGGTCATTGTCATTGTCATTGTCATTGGTACGAGACCTCCAAAATATTCAAAATATTCATATGTCGAAGGCAGTTCACGGGTATGAGTTGTTTTAATCATAACTCGCTCTATGCAAAAATTTCAGAAAGTTAATTTTTTTAAGGTGACTTATTATGATTTATAACGTATAAGACAGATTCGTTCATAATTTTATGGAGTCACTTTTTGGAGCATCATATAAGTTATAAATAATATTTATTAAAATATTCTTTTTGGAGTGATAAGTATATTTTACAATAATGTTTTTAAAGAATGAGGAAAATTGTATTAAGGATTTGGTTTAATTTTTTTTTGAAAAGTCATTGGAGACTTTAGTAGTTTAAGGGGGGAATTTTGTATGAAAATGATTTCAGTTGTCAAATTTTGAGAAGTTTTTATTTCACAATATTTACATGTAATTCAAAATTACATGTAATATTGAAGTTAATTTTGTAAAATCAAAGTTAAGAGATTGAGAAGAGTGTAGTGTAATATTTTCTTCAAATATTTTTTCAACGAGATTTTTAAAGGGTTAAGGTCAAGTCTTTAAAAGTGCTCTTTTTTGCATGGAGTGTGTATTGTTTCTTTTTGGTGACTTGTGTCTCTTTTTTGGTGTTTTGATGATTATTCAGTGTGATGGTGTGATCATTAACTTGCAATTTTTAATAAGGCATCTGTTAGAATATAATGGGTGTGCTCGTTTTACCATCGACAATATCACTATTGTCACCCAACCATAGGCCGAAGCCACCCTCTGAGCACCTTAACCTTGCCAGAGAATCATTCTGGAAGAAAAACCTAGGCTAGATATCCAAACAAAGGGTAGTGCACCTTTCTCCAAGGATAATGCACCAAACAAGAGCTGATCAAATAGTCCAAACCATAACCAAGAGATAGTCCAAGACAAAACCGAAATTTGCTAGCTGCAACAGCTGCAACGAAAACTCTCCTCCAAACTTGTGCACAAACTGGGCAACTGCAGTGTGCACAAGTGCTTCTCTGCAATTCTGAGAATGCCTGCTAGAATGAAGACTAGCCTCCTGTATTTATACTAATTCTGGCTAACTGCCTGGGCTGACTTCTCATTCTGGGTGCATATTTACTTAGTATATAATATTTCTTCTGGTCATCTTCTTCTCTTGGAGGCTAATAACCTAATACAAATTATCCTCTTGAGCTGACTGTCTTCTAGGGTTATTATCCAACTCATTAGGGTTTCTTCTTGCTTCCCGGAATATTCTATTCTCATTAGGTTTACACGTGGAGGTAAATACCTCCTGTAGCTACCATAATATCAACACTCCCTCCTAGATAGGGAGGTATTACAGGTAATGGTCTTGAGCACAAACATACGATTCACCCGGTAGCATCAACATAGTTGTACAGACTATCCCATGACTAGATCATGAGCACCATCATCACCATTAGTGTCATCAGCTACATCATCTCTTGAAACCATACTCCATCGGAGTAATTAGACATCATGTTGGATAAGTCACTCAAACCATAGAGTGACACAAGAGACATTATTCTAATATAGACATATGTCCTAGAAGAATAAATGTCCTAAACCATTTTTCATCTGGGAAATCTTTGTTCATTGATCATCCATCTAACTGATAATCAATTTCAACACTCCTGATAGTCTTCAAGGCAATCAGAACAATATCATTCCATAGAACACAATTGTGTCTATCCATAGTAGTACACAACTACAATCCAGTGGTACACTACCACACCAAGTAGCACACAGATACTTGATCAGTGATGTATAGTCACAATCAATGGAACACATCCACCACAGTAGCATACATCTACTTTCTAGAGACATATTGTCTCCATAACAATCATCTAATATCAACCTGCAAAGAAACAATGTTATGATGTAAATTGAATCATCTGGGCCATTCTTCTACTCACATCTGTGAGATCTGGAAGATCATATGCCCTCAGAAGGTCAAACATCAATGATGAGCTATCTGGACTATTCTTCTTAAGAAAGGAAGAATAATTGTCCTGATTTTTTAGCCTCGACCATTCCCCACCCTGGGCCATTCCTCCGGGACTAAACAAAGTGCAACCTGGAAAGAATGAATCTTCCCTAAGGAATGTCTGTCCCTGATTGTTGAACCTGGACCATTCCCTACCCTGGGCCATTCCTCCGGGACTAAACAAAGTGCAACCTGGAGAGAATGAATTTTCCCTAAGGAATGACTGTTTGGACTATTTCCTAAGGAAATGAATGTCCTGCACCAACCTCCAAAATGGACCATTCCCCATGTTAACCACAATGGGAAATCACTGTCTATGGTACATCAACAATCCATCGAACCATTTTCATTACGAAAATGACCGTTGAATTTGGACCATTTTCCGAACTGGAAAATGCCTGTCCGTCAGAAATCTCAAATCACTTTTTGAACTTGAAAGGAACTGCTCATCCTGGACCATTTTTCGAACTTGAAAAATGACTGTCCATAAATCAATAACACATCAGTGCTCCCTCGCAACCTAGGAGTCATCTCTTCCTTTTTCAATAAGGAAGTCATCTCCACGAGCTCCATCTTGAGTACACAAACTCTTTCATCTTGGACATAAGCTTTACCAAAATGTCTTCTTATCTGCTCATCTGTGGAGATATATATAGGAGAACCACTTTTTCCTTTATGGACTTCATCACGGAGAATGCAATTCTTGATCTCAAATGTACTTTAGTTTTCTGGAACACTGATTTTTCTCTGAAGGCTTCATATAGCTCTGATCAATAAGGTATATCATTGTTGGATTCCTCTTTGGTTCCTGCTAGCTCACAACATCGTGGCAAGGATCAAATTGGAATATATCCAAGTGATACTTCTTTGTCCATCATGGGATTTTGTCATGGATTAGCGATCCATCATCTCGAGCTTCTAAGTAACCTATTCTAATACAATATCTCTATTATAGAAAGTCTTCATCACGCTTCTGTTGTGCATTGGAGGTTCTCCACCAAGTTGTCTTCTTCCATCTGCATACAAGGGTCTCTTTCTAGTATGCCTCAAAGCCTTTGGGTTGCTCTTCATATGCTCTTTGTTCAATTTCTATGGAGAATAGTCTTTGCATTCATCTGATGCAGAACTCCAACCCATGGATATTGTGGATGATATAATGACTCATGTAGAGGTATGTTTGGTTTACTGGAACAAGTAATCATCATAGTCTTCTCCGTCCATATGTGAAAACCTCTAGGTTTGGATCTTGCAATGCTTTCATTCATATACACTGTTCTTCATCACAATTTTCAGTTCCTTTTCTTGGTTTCTTTTAGTGAGTTCATATTAGGCTGGTAATCTTGTGATTCCCAATACAATGACTAGTTGTTTTGGCTTCTCTTTCTTTCTTGGAATATTCATGTTCTTCCTCATGTTTTTCTTTAGCTCTTGGGTCCATGGAGTTTCTTATAGATTCCATGCCCTAGAGATTCCACTTCTTCCTTTCATTAGAGGATCACAGATGTGGATGGACAACCAGGGATACTTTAAGGCATCTCTTCGAAGAAGACTTATTCTAAGGTCGAACTGAACACAAATTGCTTTTCATGGCTACTACCATGAATATATACTTCATCATATTCAATGGATCATAGGATTAGCTCACTCCTAATCCTTGCTTCATGTATGAGTGCATGCTTTTATTTTGGAAATATATATAATCGACTCCCTCCATCTAACAGATTCCACACTTCCGTCTGCATCCTTATTGCCTTATGCAAAGTGTCATAAGTCTTTCTCCAATTTCCTCTTGATTGCTTATTTCTTTCTGTCTTTGCTTCTTCTAAGTTTCTTCAAGATTGATTATGATTTCGGCTTATCTTGTAATAGCTTCCACATGATTTGTTTGATGTATTTCATCCTTTCATGTGCATTACCCGAATTGTATAATGATAACAATCCTTATCTTGTTTTTTCTTCCATAGGTATAGTTCTTCTTGGAACATATTATCTTCTAAGAGATAGATATACAAGATGTGTACAGAGACTATGAAAACAAGATATGTACAAGCACTAAGAAGAGTGTTGTTACCTTGTCTTTAGAAGAAGAAGTTTGTTTTATCCTGCTTGGTCTTCTTTGTAGGTTCCTTTTCTTTAGCAACTGATGCTTCGTGTGTCCCCTTCCTTTTATTTAGCTCGGGACAATGATTCTTGTAGTGACCATACTTTTGACAGTTGAAGCATTGTATTTCTGACATGTCCTTCTCTTGAATTGGCTTCTTCCTTGAACCAAACTTCCTTTTGTTCCTAAAATTCTTGAATCTTACTGTAAAGTCTTGGTCATCGTACTTATTTTGGGGTTTCTCTTTTGCCCTGATCCTTGATTCTTCTTGAGCACAACAAGTCCAAAGTTCTTCAAATGTAGGATACTCCTTCCTTGTGTTCATGCTTGCGGAAAATACATCCCATGTCCTGGGAAGACCATTGAGTACTATGCTTACCAATTCCTTCTCTGAAATGATCTCTTCAATAGCTTGTAGTTGATCTCTTAACTGGGATATTCTCACAAAGTATGATGTTATGAAGTCATCATCATTCATCTTCATGTCACAGAGCTCATTCTTTAGACTCATTACTTGTCCAATGTTTCTAACTGAGAAAAGGTTTGTTAGGGCATCGTACATCTTATTTGATGAGTCAAGATGGGAGATGTAGGGTATCAAGTGGTATTTTATAGAGTCCACTATGATACTCATGGCATTAATGTCACCATCTTTGAACTTTTCCATAACTGCAACATTCTGCAGTTCTTTCTCTTTTCCTTCTTCAAACTTTGGTTTCACGATCTTTCCTTTCACGATTTCCAACACTTTATTCTTGGCAAGGATGAGGTCAATCCTTGTTTTCCATGCTCTGATGTTAGAAGATCCATCTAACTTGTTCTCTGACTGTTGATACTATGGTAGCTGCGGGAGGTATTTACCTCCACGTGTAAACCTGACGAGAATAGGATATTCCGGGAAGCAAGAAGAAACCCTAATGGGTTGGCTAATAACCCTAGAAGACTTGTCAGCTCAAGAAGATAACTTGTATTAGGCTATTAGCCTCCAAGAGAAGAAGTCAGCTAGAAGAAATAATATATACTGAACAAACAGATACCCAGAATGAGAAGTCGGCCCAGGCAGTTAGCTAGAATTACTATAAATAGAGGAGGTCAGTCTTCATTCTAGCAGGCTGTCTCAGAGTTGCAGAGCAACACTTGTGCATACTCCAATGCCCAGTTTTGTGAGCAGGTTTGAGGAGAGATGCCATTGTAGCTTCTGCAACTACGAGATCGCGTTTGTCTTAGATTGTCTCTTGGTTAGGGTTTGGACTATCTGATCAGATCTTGTTGATGCACTATCCTTGAGGAAAGGTAAGCTACCCTTTATTTGGATATCTTGCCTAGGGTTTTCTTCCAGAATGATTCTCAGTCAAGGTTAAGGTGCTCGGAGGGTGGCTCCGGCCTATGGTTGGGTGACAATAGTGATATTGTTGATGGTAAAATGAGCACATCCATTCATATTCTAATAGGTTATGGGCCCACACCTCCTTCATTCAGTCTAACCGCTAGAAGGAAGCATAACCATAAGGATATTAAGCTCATCAAAGAACTGCCTCTAGGGTTTCTAGCAGGAGCTGTTACCAAAGAAATGTCACTAGGGTTACTAGCAGGTGCAGTTGTAGAAACCCTAATCCCCTTGTTGAGGCACATTAAGTGAAGGTATTGACCTAATCTCCGGATAGATCAATGCACCCTAGCCTAGCGCATCTCCTGGTACTCTCAACAAGCCAAGACATCAAATTTGAGTTTTTGATTAGATATAGGGTTGACCAAATCAAAGAAGCCATGACTTACTCTATGAAGTCAAAAAAAAAGTTAGATGGAGCTTCTAACTTTAGGGCATGGAAGACAAGGATTGACCTCATCCTTAGCAAGAATAAAGTGCTGGATATCATGAAAGGAAAGATCGTGGAACCAGAGTTTGAAAAAGGAAAAGAGAAGGAACTGCAAAACGTTGAAGTTATGGAGAAGTTCAAAGACGGTGAAATCAATGCCATGAGTATCATAGTGGATTCTATAAGAGATCATGTGATACCCTACATCTCCCATATTTACTCATCGAAGAAGATGTACGATGCCCTAACGAACCTCTTCTTAGTCAGAAACATTGGACAAGTAATGAGTCTGAAGAATGAGCTTCGTGACATGAATATGAATGATGATGACAGTATACAATCATATTTTGTGAGGATCTCTCAGTTAAGAGATCAACTACAAGCTATTGAAGAGATCATTTCAGAGAAGGAATTGGTAAACATAGTACTCAATGGTCTTCCCAAGACATGGGATGCATTTTCCGCAAGCATGAACACAAGGAAGGAGTATCCTACATTTGAAGAACTTTGGACTTGCTGTGCTCAAGAAGAATCCAGGATCAATGCAAAAGAGAAACCCCAAAAGAAGTACGATGATCAAGCCTTCACATCAAGATTCAAGAATTTCAGGAACAAAAGGAAGTTTGGTTCAAGGAGGAAGCCAAATCAAGAGAAAGATATTTTAGAAATACAATGCTTCAACTGTCGAAAGTATGGTCACTACAATAATCATTGTCCCAAGCTAAAGAAAAGGAAGGAGAAACATGAAGCATCAGTTTCCGAAGAAAATGAATCTACAAAGAAGACTAAGTAGAATGAAAGAGACTTCTTCTTCTGAAGGTAACAATACTCTTCTTATTTATTGTAGATATATTCTTTGCATAGTCTCTGTACATATCTTGTATATCTATCTCTTAGAAGATAATGTGCTCCAAGAATAAATACACCTATGGAAGAACAACAAGATAAGGATTGCTATACAAGTTAGATAATACACATGAAAGGATGAAGTACATCAAACAAATCATGTGGAAGCTATTACAAGATAAGCCGAAATCAAAATCAATCGTGAATAGACTTAGAAGAAGCAAAGACAAAAATAAGTTAGTAATCTAGAGAAAGACTTATGATGTTTTGTAGAAGACAATAAGACGGAAGTGTGGTCTCAGTTAGACGGAGGGAGCCGATTATATATTTCAGAAGACCATAAGGATGCAGGCGGAAGCGTGGACTCTGTTAGACGGAGGGAACCGATTATATGCACTCATACATGAAACAAGGATTAGGAGGGAGCTAATCCTATGATCCATTGAAGATGATGAAGTATATATCCATCGTAGCAGCCATGAAAGGCAGTACGTGTTCAGTTCGACCTTAGAAGAAGACTTCCTCAAAGAGAAGCCTTAAAGTATCCCTGGTTTTCCATCCACATCTGTGATCCTATGATGAAATAAATAAATGGAATCTTTAGGGCATGGAATATATACGAAACTCCATGGACCCAAGAGCTAAAGAAAAACACAAGAAAGAACATCAAGATTCCAAGAAAGAAAGAGAAGCAAGAACAACCAGTCATTGTATCAAGAATCACAAGGTTCCCAGCCTGATATGAATAAAAGCAATCAAGCAGAGGAACTGAAAGTCATGATGAAGAACAATGTATGGAAGACTTATGAATGAAAGCATTGTGACATCTAGAACTAGAGGTTCTCCCAGATGAAGGGAGAAGACTATGATGATTACTTGTTCCAGTAAATCAGACATATCTCTACATGAGTCATTATATCATCTGCAACATCCATGAGTTGGAGTTCTACATCAGATAAATGAAAATACTAATTAAACAAAGTGCATATGAAGAGAAATCTCAAGACTTTGTGGCATACCAAAAAGAGACCCTTGTATGCATATGGAAAATATAACTCGGTGGAGAACCTCCAGTACACAGTAGAAGCGTGGTGAAGATTTTCTATAACAAAGATACTGTATCAAGATGATTACTCAGTAGATCATATCTTGTGATGACATAAGAAGTGCCACATGGATATGTTCCATTTCTCCAACAATGATATACTCTATTGATCAGAGCTAGATGAAGCCTTCAGAGAAAACCAATGTTCCAGACCAAAGTACATTTGAAATCAAGCATTACATTATCCGTGATGAAGTCTAGAAAGGAGAAAGTGGTTCTCCAATACATATCTCCATAGATGAGCAGATAAGCAGACATTTTGATAAAGCTCCTGTTCAAGATGAAAGAGTTTGCATTCTCAAGATGGAGCTTGTGGAGACAACTTCTTTATTGAAAAAGGAAGAGATGACTCCCAAGTTGGGATGGAGCACTGATGTATTATTGATTGATGGATATGATGAGCAGATTCTTTCCAGTTCGAAAAGTGGATTGAGATTTCTGATGGAAAGACATTTTTCAGTTCGGAAAATGGTCCAGATTGTTGATGTACCATAGATAATGACTTCCCATTGTGGTTAACATGGGGAGTGGTCTAGGGAAATCTCTCTTCTTAAGGGTTACTCAAGAAGACTGACCCACCTCGTCAGATAGTGATTTATCATTGTGGTTAACATGAGGAATGGTCCGTTTTGGAGGTTGGTATAGGACAATCTTTTCCTCTTGTGGTTAACAGGGGAAATGGTCCGGACAGTCACTCCTTAAGGTGTATTCATTCTCTCCAGGTTGCACTTTGTTTAGTGCCGGAGGAATGGCCCAGGGTGGGGAATGGTCCAGGCTCAACAATCAGGGACAGACATTCCTTAGGGCAGATTCATTCTCTCCAGGTTACACTTTGTTTAGTGTCAGAAGAATGGCCCAGGGTGAGGAATGGTCCATGTTCAGAAATCAGGATAGTCATTCTTCCTTGCTTGAGAAGAATGGTCCAGAGGCAGATACTCTTCTGAGATCTCACAGATGTGAGTGGAATAATGGCCTAGATGATTCAGTTTATATCATAACATTGTTTCTGTGCAGGTTGATATCAGATGATTGTTATGAATACTATATGACAATAGATGTATACTACTATGGTGGATGTGTTCCACTATTTGTGACTATACGTTACTGATCAAGTACTTGTGTGCTACTTGGTGTGGTAGTAAACCACTGAATTGTAGTTATGTACTACTATGGATAGACACAGTTGTGTTCTATTTTTGTTCCGATTTCCTTGAATACTATCAACAGTTTTTGGAAATGTTTATCAACTAGATGGATGATCAAAGGACAAAGATTTCCTAGATGGAAAATGGTTCAGAACATTTAATCTTCTAAGACATATTTCCATATTAGAAGAATGGCTCTTGTGTCACTCTGTGGTGTGAGTGAATAATCCTACATCATGTCTAATTACTCATATGGAGTATGGTTTCGAGAGATGATGCAGCTGATGACACTGATAATGATGATGGTGCTCATGATCTAGTCATGAGATAGTCTATATGACTATGTTGATGCTACCAGGTAAATGGTATGTTTGTGCTCAAGACCATTACCTTCAAATACCTCCCTAGATAGGAGGGAGTGTTGATATTATGGTAGTTGTGGGAGGTATTTACCTCCATGTGTAAACTTGATGAGAATAGGATATTCCGGGAAGCAAGAAGAAACCCTAATGAGTTGGCTAATAACCCTAGAAGACTTGTTGGCTCACAAAGATAACTTGTATTAGGTTATTAGCCTCCAAGAGAAGAAGTCAGCCAGAAGAAATAATATATACTGAACAAACAGATGCCCAGAATGAGAATTCGGCCCAGGAAGTTAGCCATAATTACTATAAATATAGGAGGCCAGTCTTCATTCTGGCAGGCAGTCTCAGAATTGCATATCATCACTTGTGTGCACTGTAGTGCCCAGTTTTGTGCGCAGGTTTGAGGAGAGATGCCATTGCAGCTACTACAACTATCAGATCACATTTGGCTTGGACTATCTCTTGGTTAGGGTTTGGACTATCTGATTAGAAATTGTTGATGTGCTATCCTTGAGGAAAGGTGTGCTACCCTTTGTTTGGCTATCTAGCCTAGGGTTTGCTTCCAGAATGATTCTCAGTTAAGGTTAAGGTGCTCAGAGGGTGGCTTCGGCCTATGGTTGGGTGACAATAGTGATATTGTCAATGGTAAAATGAGCACATCCATTCATATTCTAACATTGACTTCATAGAGTAAGTCATGGCTGCTTTGACTTGGTCAATCCTAGATTTGACCAAAAACTCAAACTTGATGTCTTGGCTTGTTGAGAGTACCAAGAGATGCACTAGGATAGGGAGCACTGGTCTATCCAGAAATTAGGTCAATCCCTTCACTTAAGGTGCCTTAACGAGAGGATTAGGGTTTCTACAACTGCACCTACTAGTAACCCTAGTGACAGTGCTTTGGTGACAGCTCCTACTAGAAACCCTAGAGGCAGTTCTTCGATGAGCTTAATATCCTTATGGATATGCTTCCTTCCAGTGGTTAGATTGAATGAAGGAGTGGTGGGACCATAAAATGTTAGAATATAATGGATGTGCTCATTTTACCATCGACAATATCACTATTTTCACCCAACCATAGGCCGAAGCTACCCTCCGAGCACCTTAACCTTGACAGAGCATCATTCCAGAAGAAAACCCTAGGCCAGATAGACAAACAAAGGGTAGCACACCTTTCTCCAAGGATAACGCACCAAACAAGAGCTGATCATATAGTCCAAACCATAACCAAGAGATAGTCCAAGCCAAAACCAAAATCTGCTAGCTGCAGCAACTTTAATGACAACTCTCCTCCAAACTTGCGCACAAAATGGGCAACTGTAGTGCACAGAAGTGATGCTCTGCACTTCTGAGAATGCCTGCGAAAATGAAGACTAGCCTCCCGTATTTATACTAATTCTGGCTAACTGCCTGGGTTGACTTCTCATTTTGGGTGCCTATTTAGTTAGTATATAATATTTCTTCTGGCCGAATTCTTCTCTTGCAGGCTAATAACCTAATACAAATTATCCTCTTGAGCCGACTGTCTTCTAGGGTTATTAGCCAACTCATTAGGGTTTCTTCTTGCTTCCCAGAATATTCTATTATCGTTAGGTTTACACGTGGAGATAAATACATCCTGCAGCTACCATAATATCAACGACATCTACCATCATGTCTAAATTAATCAATCTATTCACAGAATCATATTAGTTATATGGACCCAAGAATTACAAATCTTGGAGTCGACACATGCAGAATAATTTGATTTATAATGAATTATGGCGTGATATTTGTGATGGTGATACTGCTCCAACTAAGCCAACCAATGCTAGTTCTTTAGAAAAATTGAAGTTAAAAGATGAAAAAACACTTGCTTTACTGCACTCTTCTATAACTGAACACATGTTTGTACATATTGAAAATTCCAAAGATGCATGGTCTACTTGGAATCAATTTAAGAAGCTATTTGATACTCCTGGTGCATCTCAAAGAGTTGATCTACAAATGAAATTGATTAAACAAATATTAGTTGATAATGGTGATGTATTAGAGTACATTTCAAGGATTAAGAACATTCATCAAGAAATCATCAAGGGTGGTTTTCCTAAACTTGAATATAGTTTTTTGGTCTCTATTATGATAAATCGCTTACCTCAATCTTATAAGCATTTTCTTGAGACTTTGTAAATCACTAATAAATTATTGACTGTAACTTTTGATTCACTTAGTGAACTACTAGATCAACACAATAAATCATTTGGCAAACAAAAAAAATTAGGAGAAGATCTTCTTTTTACTAAAGCTGCAAGTTCTAGAGAAAGAGGTAAACAAAATTTTGGAAAATTTCAAAATCAATCTTCTAATCGAGGCCGTGGCAGAGGTCGTGGTCAAGGAAGAGGTCGTAGAAATTTTAATCAACAAAATTTTCAAAGTAATCCTCCCAATAATAATGCACAGTCAGGAAGAGGCAAAGATTTCAGTCAAGTGAGATGTAAGAGATGTTTAAGGATGGGACATTATGCATCAAATTTCCTAACACACAATGATCGGTTCCCAAAGTTTAAGCATACATAAAATTCAAATTCTCAACCATCAGCTCAATATGTAGTGGATCAATATTACCAGGATGATCAATATGAATATGTTTTTACAACAATTCAACAGGTAGATTATGTAGCATCAGTTATTTCCCAAAATCTTCTCAGGGATTCATTTGAAAATGATTGGATATTGGACACATGAGCTACTCAACATACAAATTATTGCGAGGATTATTTTTGGAATTATGGATATGTTTAGCTAAATCTGATATATTTGGCTGATGATACAACTCATATACCTGAAGGAAAAGGTTCAGTGAAAGTCTTTCTCCCTAGAATTGGTGAAAAATGGATTTCAAATGTTTGGTATGTACCAAATTTTAAGAAAAAAATGTTATCCTTAGTCACATTTTGACAAGTTGGACATCAAATCATCATGCAATATGGTCTGGTCAATATTAACTCAGAGAAGGCCAACTTGAAAACAACAATGATAGGATATGAATATGGGAAATTACTAAGGATAAAGGGCAAAGTTTTCCCAAGAAAGCTTGGTTTTGTAGCAATAGTGAATTCTGAAATGTCTTCATTCAGATTATGACATTTTCGATTTGGACACTTAAAATTTGATAGTCTCTTGAAACTTAAGTCCCAAGTTTTGGTAAGCGGTTTTCAAAATTTCAAGAGAGAAAATTCTAAGTGTGAAGCTTGTATTTTGGGCAAGCAAAAGAGAGAATCTTTTCCAACCAACTCATGGCGAGAAACAAAGTATTTGTAGTTGATTCACAATGATATATGTGGTCTTATAGAATCTTCTTTCGGTGGATGTCTATACTTTATATTGTTCATTGATGAATACACTAGAATGACATGGGTGTACTTTTTAAAGGCAAAGTCTGAAGCTTTTGAAATGTTTAGAAATTTTCAACACATGGTTGAAAATGCAACCAAAGAAAAGGTTGCAACTTTGGGAACAGATAATGGGGGAGAATTCACTTCAAATGAATTCAATGATTATTGTCGAGACAATGGAATTAAGAGGCAAATAACAAATTCTTATACTCCACAACATAATGGAGTTACCGAAAGAATGAACAAAACACTCATGGGCATGGCAAGATCTATGTTGCAATTCAAATGGTTGAGCACAAAATATTGGGCTGAAGCAGTCCATACTGTAGTTTATCTCAGAAATCGATCACCTACATCATCTTTAGATGGAAAAACTCCTTATGAATCTTGGTATGGTTTTAAACCTAAGGTAAATCATCTTAGGGTTTTTGGCTCAGCATGTTATGCTTTAGTCCTTAAGGAAAAAATGACTAAATTAGAAAATCGAAGTATGAAGTGTATCTTCATTGGATACTCTAATGAAAAGAAAGGGTATAGGTTGCTTTTAGATGGAAAATTAAGTGTCAGTAGAGATGCAATTTTTTATGAAACTGAAAGTAAAATTTCCAATGAGATTAATAAACTCCTTAGTCGTTTAGAGAAGAAAAACACTAAGGATAAAAGTAAATTGAACAACTCAAGTCAAACATTTTGGATTGAAAAAGACTTTGTTTCTTCAGAAGACATTTCTTCATCAAAAATTTCTTTTGATTCTTTTGATAAAGAAACTGCAAAAGACTCCTCAGATACTGAAACTTCAAAAGAATCTTCTCTAACCTCAAGGCTCATATACTTTAGATGAAAGGAGAGTCTCAGTTTTTGAAAATCCTCTTTTTAATAACAATAACGGTGATTCAGATCCGCAATCCCCTCAACATAAGAGGCCAAACTAGGCCGAACAACTTGTCAAAGATGTTCATCCAAATGAAGTGAACAAAACTGGAACTAGGGGATCTTCAAGATCATAAGCTAATTTTGCTCATGCTTCCACTGAACTAGCTACTTTTTCTGAAGTAGTTGAACATGAAGAATGGCAGGAAGAAATGGTTAAAGTATATGATTCAAGAATTGAAAATGGGACTTGGAACTTAGTTTATTGTCCACCTGATGTTAAACCCATCGATTGTAAATGGGTTTATCAAGTAAAGTACAATCCCAATGGTAAAATTGACAAGTAAAAAGCAAGACTTGTTGCTGAAGGTTTTTCTCAACGGGAAGGAATTGATTAGGAAGAAACTTTTTCACACTCGGCTAAATTGAATACTATCAGAATGATTATCAATTTGGCTGCATAGAATGGTTGGAAATTACATCAAATGGATGTCAAAAGTGCCTTCTTGAATGGTGATCTGAAGAAATATATTTTCATGACTCAACCACAAGGGTTTGAAGTTGAAGGAAAAGAACATAAAGTTTTCAAACTTGTAAAGGCTTTATATGGCTTGAAACAAACTTCTCGAGCTTGGTATGCAAAAATGGATGATTACCTACGAAAGTGGGTTTTCAGTGAAGTGAATTAGGTAATACGTTGTATTTTCAAATGAAGGATAAGCACTTGGTGATACTTGTACTCTATGTTGAGGACTTAATCATAATAGGAAATAATGAAGCTCACATTAAACAGGTTAAGGAAGAACTTAAAGCAGGGTTCAAAATGACTGATTTAGGGACACTTAATTATTATCTTGGAGTTGAAGTATCTCAACAACCTAATAAAATATTCCTTATTCAAACTAAGTATGCCACTAAATTGTTAAATAAATTTGGCATGGAAGATCGTAAACCTTCTCTTACCCCCATGGAGCAGAAATTGAAACTTTCAAAATTTGAAGGGGGGGAATTGGTAAATAGTACAAGGGACAGGGAATTGATTGAAAGTCTCATTTATTTGACAAACACTCCACCGAATTTGTCATATTCAGTCAGTATACTTTCAAGGTTTATGCAGGAACCGAGGAAAAGTCACTGGAATTCAACGAAAAGGGTACTGAGAGACATTCATGGTACAAAATATTTTGATCTTCTCTACAAGAGAAACAAAAAATTTACACTTGTTGGATATTCAGATGCTGATTTTGCAGGTGACATTGATGATAGAACATCCACTTTGGGTTATTTAATGAATATGGGTTCAACAACAATATCTTAGAATTGCAAAAAGAAGAAAACAATTACCAATTCTTCAACATAGGTAGAGTACATATCAGCATTAGAAGCTACATGTGAGATTGTATGGCTACATAGAATTTTACAAGATCTTGGTGAAACTCATAAATCACCAACTACTTTATGGATTGACAGTCAATCAACAATAAAGATGGCCAAGAATCCAATATTTCACTCAAAGACTAAGCATGTTGACACTAAGTACCACTTTATTAGATTGCTCATCAAGCCTAAGTTTTGTCCATTTGCAGATCAAACTTTAGATATTTTTACCAATCCTCTTGGTAGAATAAAGTTCACTAAGTTCATAGATGAACTTGGTATTTGTAAATATGAACTTTCGGATTAAAAGGGGGAATGTTAGCCTCATAATCCTAAAGTTCTATATTCTAAGTATTTTCTAGTTTAAATGTATTTAGAAATTAGTTTATTCTATTTTGTTAGGATAAGGACACCTAGCTTCTATGTAAAGGACACCTATCATACTTATGTGATTATGTGATTGGTTGTTCTCCTATATTTTAGTTTAGAGTTGAGCTATATAAACAAGTTCTTTCTTCAAGTGAGGTTAAGAATGTTACGAGTCCTCACTTCTATTTGTAAATGATATTTTCCTTATTAATAAAATTACGTGTTTGAGGACACTTTGTCAACAGATCCAAGTGTGAAGACCGTATATCAAATAACACAAAATTTTCCTTCAGTAATTCCTCTTCGATACAATTGTGTAGAAAAAAAGACTTTTGGTTGTTTACTTCCATTCTTGAGGCTAAACAAAACAGGGATAGGAGAGTTGTTTCAACTGAATCCAATCCCCCAAGGAACCCTTACCCAAAATCACCACATCATTAACAAAAAACATATGAGTAATTGAAATTCCTATTGTGATTTTTATACCAGAAAAGTGACCTTTGCCTGAGCTGTCCTCAACATCCTACTAACCTTCCACCACAAGAAGAAACAATAGTGGAGAAAGAGATCATCCTTGCCTCAAACCCCTATGGCCTTTAAAAAATCCTTTTAGGGAACCATTAACCAACAAAACATCATTTTCAATAGTGATGCATCCCATAATCCACTGTGCCACTTCCCATTTAAGCCCGATTTGAATCAACAACAATATCAGATATGACCAACTGTATTTGTCATAGGCTTTTTTCAAATCTAATTTCAGAAAAAAGTGCTTTCATCTTTTTTGACTTAATTGAATGCATGCACTCCTGGGATAATCCTACATCATCAAATATTATTTTGTCTATTAAAAAACCAAATTGTTCTCCTGAAATGCATAAGGCCAATTTATCCTTCAACCTGTTTGCAATAATCTTTGATATGACTTTATAAGCAAAATTACACAAAGCAATTGGTTGAAATTCATTGAAGGACATTGAGATTGAATCCTTAGGTATTAAAGCCACAAATGTAACATTCAAAAGTCCACTTACCATAACTTATATCCTGGATTCTTCTACCAATATAAGGAGATCTCGACCCATAATGTCAAAACAATGGTGGAAAAGTTCTTTTGTCCACTCATCAGGACCGAGACTTTTTTCCTTGGCCATCTGTACCACCATTTTATCCACTTCCTATAGCATGAAATACCTCCCTATCTCCTCGCTTTCCTCGTTCGAAAAGAACCTTGGTACCTCCTTTACCATTTGCAGATGTGTTCAATTGTCTTCTTTCTCCTAAGCCTTATAGAGATTTTGGAAGAAATTTAAAGCAACTTCCTCTATATCTTCTTGAGATGTTTTGTTCTCTCCTTTTGAGTTCTTTATTTCCCAAATTGTATTTATAACACTACGTTGTTCAACGAATTTGTGAAAAAATTTAGTATTTTTGTCACCTCTCTGTAGCCATATATCCCTTCTTTTGAGGCCCCAAGCCTCCTCCTCAATCCTAAGGATCTTAGATTTTACAACAACTTCTTTTAAACCTTTTAATTTGGAAACAAGGGAGTTCATTGCTAAAGGTTCCTTCCAGTCCTCCATATCCCTCCATTTAGACCTCACAATAAAATTAAAATCATGTTCCAATTACCAAGCATGATTGAACTTGAAAGGTGTTTTATGTTTGTTGACATGCCAACAATTTGTAAACACGCATGATTGTGATATGTAAAATTTGCATTGAGAACCCAATATATAAACCTGCAAACTCCTTCCAAAAGATTTTATTCCACTAGAAATCTATCCAAACATTTGGAAATACCTTTAGAACCCAAATTCCCATTCCTCCAAGTAGGTTTGAGCTGAAAGAAAAGAACATCCACCAGACTTCCTCTAGTAAAAGACTGAGAGAAAAACCCTGCCAATGGATCAATTCTAGCTTTCTTCCCCCATACTTCCCATGAAGACAAAGTTAGGTTTAGGTCTCCTCCAATAATTAAATCATCATCACTTGAGAAACCAAAGTTAGCCAATGGATGCCAGAAGACTACCCGATCCCTATATGGGTCGTAGCATTTTAATAGCTTCACCGGAGAGTTCACATCCTTGACTCTACCCTCCAACAAAATACCTCAGCGAGTACCAAAATCCTGCAAATTATCCTTTGTAGGATTCCATCCTGAGATCAATTCTCCAGAAAGACCATTTGAATCCATATCACAACAATCCCAATTAGGGAATCATTTAAAAAAAAATCCTTCGCTCTACCACTGTCAACCATATATTCCTGGAAAAAAAAAAATCAGGCCTAAATGAGACTATTAACCATTTAAAATCTAATATTTTTGGGGAGCCCCCCACCCTATACAAGTTTAGTGATAAGATGACCATGACGGCCCCCCCATAGCGGGCATCAGAGCTCTAAGTGCCCTTGAGGACGAAAGAGTATCATGTTGTGATGAAACTGAAGCTATGGATTGATTTCTAGTAGCTAGACTTTATGGAGCTTCAAAAGATTCCAAACCACCTTCGATTTCCCCCCCAAACTTCTATTTAGTTTTTTGGGAAGCTTTCTTTCTGATGGTGACATTTGACCTATTCAACAAACCTTTTCCAACCTATTTCCTATTAGAAACATGTAACAAAGTCCTGGATAGCACCTCCTTGTATGAGAGGGGAGAGGGTGATGGAGATCCTTCCCTGCACTGAGATTTTCTATTCTCCTATAAAGAATCGATAATCCTAGAAGGGAGTTTTGGAACCACAACTCCACTCAGACGGAATCCCGATGAAGGATTCAACAATTGCGTTAAACCCTTACCAACATTGAAACTCAAAAAACCCTCCTCATTTAAATGGGATACAACAGGGCTAAGGCTCCCATACAAGACATGTTGAACATGGGAGGAAATAGTAGGCACCGACCTACACTCCCCCTCCAAAACCCCAGATGGGTTCTTCTAAAACTTCTTTAAAACCAAGTCCGAAAAGGACCCAAAAATATCAACGATCCAATCCTCATTATTAACAAGAGATGTCATATATTCCTCCGATAATGAATTAAAGAATGAAGGATAAAAGATTTGCATCATACCTATAAATGAAGAGGGATCAAATCTAGATAAGTGTTCATTTTGCAATGGCCTACTTGAGGATCGATTTGGAGCATCTCTATTATCTTGTGACAATTCCAACCGAGTATCGCCTTTAGAAAAATCATCAAACCTAGGAAAATTTTCCTTCACATGACCTATTTTCCGATAGTAATGACATTTGAAAGGCTCCCTCCAATACTCCAAAAGTTTGATGAAGGACTCTTCCTCATAATAAACCTCCAACTCTTCAGGAAGCCCTAGTTCTGTGTCAAGTTCTACCAAAACCCAATCCAGATGCTTATTATTCCAACTAAGCACTTGTTCATCAAAGAAAATACATTTTCCAACTATGTTTGTGATATCGACAAACACCTTAGTATCCCAATGCTCTATAGGAAAAACTGGAAGTAACAACAAAAAACAATGCTTAGTGAAAACCTCCTTATATGGATTAAACCCCAGAGACCAATATTTAAGCATCAATACTCCCTTAACAATAATCCAATGTATTTCTAGGATTTTTAGTAAGTCCCCTTAAGACAGGAAATGGAAAAAAATCTAGTGATTTGAGAGAAAACTAAAATGTGGACAATATCCCAACCTCGGCTTCCATAAATCCAAAATCCATTGTGTGAGCATAACCCTGATCATTTTTATGTAGAAGGAATTTCCCATCAAAGCTTTCGATGAAAGACCCAACACCCTGTCCATCGAAATATCCTTTCCCAAAATGAAAGGGAGTCTACCAGAGTGATCCTTAATAATTTTTTGCCAGGGATGATTTTAAGAATGGAAAATTATTTTAAAATGTAGAAACCTTGGTGAATCTTACTAATCCTTCATATGCCAACTATAAAATGTTTGGCGATATTTTTGTAAAAATATTCAAATTTTTAAGGATTTTATATAGTTTGGATACAATTTTGGCGATTTTTAAGGTAAAATAATATTGTCCTACATAATTTTGGCGAATCATTTTTAGAATAATGAATCTTTTTGTGGGAAAACCATGGGAAATTATCTCATGAGTGAAATTTAGCCCCTAAAATCATCCCCATTTTTTGTTTCCTATTCCCCTTTGCAGAAATTTCTCTGGGCTGATTTTTTTCGGCATCCCTTCCCTTAACCGAGATTCCAATAGCTAAAACCTCTAGATTCTTCACCACCTCCTTCCCCTAGCAGTGAGAACTCTTCTCTATAGGAGCATATTTTCCAAGACTTGTCCGTTGTTCACCAACCAACCTCGAATCCAAGGACCTATAGATATTTATAATTTAGGGATATAGTAGTTAGGTGTTATACCATTTATAAGTATTATATATTTTAATGGTTATAATGTTTAAGCATTGAATAGGTTTTATATTCAACCACCACATCGTCCTTAACCGACAAGGGTCGAGATGAACCTAGCAAAGAGGCATCACATAGACTCTGGTACATAGACCTGTAGTCCTCATCAAGCTTGAAAAGAACCTCACTAGCCCAAAGGGCATCCTTCGCCTCCAAGTCCAAGTCAGTAACGGTTGCCATGTCAACAAGGAAAAATACAAAGGCCTACACATAGTTATCCGCATTGCTTCAACCCGTATAGAAACTGCATAACCTCACACCTACAAAAACCTAGCCTAAACCCTAGACCCATCCTCATACAATACTTAGGTTCCATTTACTTTGTCGCACAATCCCAACTTAATGCCATAACAAAAACACATTCTTTGTATCATAAACCTTCCACTAATGACAAGGAAGTATGTTGATTAAATATTTACTTCAATGATCATGATAAAAACCAGATTCAACTGCATTGTGAAACCAAGTGCGTTGATTTTTTATAAATTCTTTTCATACTCTCACTAAATATGAGATTACAAGCATACCAAAATAAACACACTATAGTGATACACGCATGGGAAGTGTTTGCATAAAACTACCATAACTTATGTGTATTTCCTTTAGGTTTGACTTTATTATTATGAGCAACTAAAGTATATATATATATATATATATATATGCATCGATTTTTGAGTAACTGTACAAAATATTTATAACAATATATGTATATAGATCCATGGGTAACTATGCAAAGTAGTTAGG
>ML797571.1:114844-133246 GCA_009831015.1 Picea engelmannii
ATATATGATGATGATGATGATGGTGATGATGATGATGAAAGTCTACTAAGATCGAATTGGTCTATCGAACCTTAAGAGGGTAAGTGATTACTTGTGCTTCTTTAAAATTTTGTTTCTATGCTCAAAAAGCATTAAGAGAAGCTTTCCAAGATCACCATACTTCTGTTGAGGTAAGAGGTTAGGAAGGTTGGTAGTGTAATAAATATTTTGAAAATGAGATCTAATATGGGAATGCTCGTGAGAATTTGTTCTTATCTTAGCAATGCTTATTTTTTTCTTTACACTTGGCAAAACATATAAATAATTTTGATCTTCTAGATTAGAGTTGATTACATCTTTATAATAACTTAATTTTCTTTTTTTCCTCTAACTCTTTATCACACCATATTTTCTCCTTAAATTTTGATTTGACGTTTTTTTTAATAGTATCTTTATTCTGCAAAATGGTTTCTTCCATGATTCCCTAGTAGTTTAGCCAAGACCGGGCGTCTTTATACTATCCTCGCTTGAGTCGATGGTGGTTATGACTTGATTTTGAAGCAATTTTAGGTAGCTTCTTGTCTTCCATGTTGTTTAACTTGTTCTTATACATTAGGTATCTAGTCATAGCCATGTCCTCAATGGGGGAGAAGGTGAGTTATTTGACTGGTGAGTTGACCTCTTAGGAAGCACACGTTCTTAACCATTAAACCCACTCAGACTCTATATTAAATAATAATAATAAAATTTGGAAAAAAAAAACTAAGAAGAAACAAAAATTCAAAAGATCATTTAAAAAATATCTAAATTAAAAGAATATTCAAAAAACACTAAAACTCCCTAAGCTTATATATATATATATGAGGGCGATGTTCGACATCGTCCTAGACCCTGCATGGGTCAAGCCCAGATCCACAGGACCTGGTCGAACATCATCCCAGCCACCCACACAAGCTAATCCTAAGTCCCGTGGTTGCGACGATGCTTGACATCACTTCCGCCCATTATATATATATATATATATATATATATATATATATATATATATATAAAGTTTTTAATTTTGTTTTAAATTTTAATGAAGTTTTGTTATTCTTTTTTATTTTATTAAGATTTTTAATATAATTTTTTTTTTTTTAAGTATTTCTTTAATTTTTTTAAATTTTGTATTTTAAGTTTTTTAATTTGTTTTTTTTTAATATATTTAAAAAAAAAATTGGTCATAAATTTGTTTTTCCATCTTTTCTCATTTTCTCTTAGTTTTAATATCTATTTTTAATTTTTTTTTCCTTCTTTAGTCTTTTAAGTTTTTCTTTTATTTTATTTTTATTAATTTCAATGCTTTTCTTTTGCTTAGTTTTTTTAGTTTTTAATATACCAAAACAAATTAAATTATATTTTTTGTTAAATATTTAAAAATAATGTTATTTAACTATAATTATTTTCTATGTATTAGGGTAAAGGTAAAAAATGTGTTAAAAATGGTATTTTCCACTATATTTAAAAAGTATGGAACCATAAATTAATTAAGAAGACATAATTATATGAAAAATCTCAATTTTAAAAAAATAAATGGCATACAACATTTTTAATATTGAAATAAGCATGAAAAAATGATTAAAAACACCTTTTGAAAAAAAATTTAAAAATTTTGAAAATAAATGAAAAAATAAACATTGAAAAAATAATATGGATACATTATGGATAAAAGAGATTTAAAATATAAAAAAACAACCTAAAAAGGGAGGGAGAGTGCTACGATAGCACAACTTTTCAAAACGGGGTAAAAAATGTGATTCCCAAAAAACTAGAACTCTATAGAATTCTCGTTAAGTTGATAACTATGTTACATTAGATATTCTTGTTAAAAACTTCATTTCATCAATAACCAACCATCATTAAATGAGGCTTTTAAAAGTAATGTCATGGCCTAGAAGATTTCTCATATGACCCGCTTTATTTAGAAATGAGTTTCTTGCTTTAGCAGTTGGATTGCTCTCATATAGCATAAACACTTTTTAGGAGCCATGGAATATATGCTTTTCGTAGTGATTTGAAATGGGTAGTGTGCATTTCTTGTTATGGAGGTTGCTCTCAATTACCCACATGGGCTACAATACCATTCCTCTAAGGACAAATTCTATTGTTGATGGTGACATGAAAACCATGGTGGACATGTGGACTTGTGGTGTACTTCTCCTAGGGTCACTTGGAGCAGATTGCAGACAATGAGATTCACAAGGTTGGTCGTGGATTCTTCCTCAACATCACCTACTAGTTGCATCGATGGAAAAGGAAGAACCTTCTAGACATCCTTGAATGCATTGATGAAAATGCTTGGCTTTGTTGATATCCTCTTTGCTTTGTTTTATGAGCCTTCACATTTTCAATGATTGTAAATGTTGGCTTGGTTGATATCCTCTTTGCTTTGTTTTATGAGCCTTCAATTTTTTTTTAATGATTGTGTTTCCTTTGATTAGATATTGAACAAACTAGAAATTAATCTTAATGTTTAGTAGCGTGTTATTTCTTCTAGAATTTTTTATCTTTGGCACGAGACTCATATGTCTATCTTATGGTTGAGCACATACCACCATAACCCATACGCCAGGGCACATACCAACTAAAGTTTTCATATGAGTTCCCTCTCCAAATTTTATGTCGTGTGTTAAATGCCAATCTATATGTGAGTGACAATGGAGTTGTTACCTGAATATCTTTGTTACATTAGCTAAGCCTTTAATTGAATGAGATTTTGTTTAAATTTATGATAACATGGAGAGAGAATATCCTTTAACTGAATGAGATTTTGTTTAAATTTATGTTAACATGGAGAGAGTAGGAGGGATGTATGGTTTTTTATAACGTACTTCATATGGTAATTTTCCTAAAATATATGGTTTAGAGTCAACACTTAACTATATGTTTTCACGTGCTAGTATGATGACCAGGAGATTAACAAAGTCTATTCACAAATGACATTTGTTAATGGCTCTAAGATAGTATATGTTCAATGTGTAATAGGCTTTGCAACAATATTATGTTTAGTCCATTTCTTGGTTGTTTCTCTTCTAAAGTGTGATATTTCATTTTGGCTCTTTTGTGATATATTTTGGAACCTTTTTCCGTTCCATGTTTTGTTGACAAATCTTTCTCAACATACTTAGATTACACATTTTTATGCATCCATATTGCCATTATTGAGATTTGTGACAAAATATTTTGTATATTCCCACATCATAGGAATATTGTCTAAAACATCATTATCCATATTGCAATTACTGAGATTTGTGACAAAATCTTTTGTATATTCCCACATCACATGAATATCGTCTAAAACATCAGTTGCCAATTTTATTCATTATTTTCTTCCCATGCCATGCTAGTAAATATCTAAGAAATCAACGTAATCTATGAACCATCAAATCTTATGCATAAGTTCTCGTAAATATCTAAGAAATCAACGTAATATATGAACCATCAAATCTTATGCATAGGTATTATTGAATATTTAAGTCCAATTATCATAACCTTACATTTATCACACTATCTAAATCTTCGAGACAAAATGTATATTTATTGGTTATGTCCTAAAGTTTCTTTCTCTACTCAAGTATCGTGATGCAAGCTGCAAAGGTAAATTCATTTTCATGCTAGGTTGTGTCCTTGAGATTTTTTTTCAAGTTCAACTATGGTTTTAGAATTGGTCCCTAAGTCAAATAGTACAAAATGCAAGTAAAATTACAGGACAATATTAATAGGCCATGCATGTTTCTGTTAGGGTGGCATTATATCTATAGGGTAAATTATCTATGATCCTTTAAAGTGGCATCATGGTCATATAAATGAGTAGGTTAAAAAGTCTTAACCCATTTTTAAGTCTACTAATGTTTTCATTTTCATTATTTGTTTCTTCATTGTAATTTCTAACTTTGTATTGCATCTTATTTTGTCAAAATAACAATTTTGGTCCAATGCAGTGTCATTCATCACCTCACCTAATCCCTTTATTTTAGAATCTTTTCCAAGCATCTTATTTTTTCAAAATAATAATTTTTGTCCAATGCAATTTCATTCATTGATCACATGATCCCTTTATTTTAGGAGCTTTTCCAAACAACATCATGAACTTGGTTGGGATTCTCATATTAATTAAATTGGAATATTTATTTTATTATATTTGTTGTTGAATTTGTAGGATGAAAATTATAGATTTGAAGCAATCTATAAAGAGTTCATAGAAGGAAAGAGCCTTTTACTTTACCAAATATAAGGGATATTGGAATACATTCTAAAATATGGATGTTAAATAGTTACATGTAATAAAAAGTTTAATAATTTAATTGTAGTCTTAGAAATTTTTCTCTCTAGATATTTTCTCCGCATGAGTTTAATGGAGAGAAAGCAATCAGATTTTCATACATGTATTTTTGAGCAAATAGTTATAGAAATATAAAGGATTATATATATTTGCTAACAACAATATTGTCAAAGGAAATAATATACCAATTATTCATTCCTTCAAATGAAAATAATGAGAGCAATTTTAAAAAAATACTAACAAATGTATATTTGCAAGGACGCTTGAGTTGGAAGATTCTATGAAGTCTAGTCTTGCCCCCAAACAATGAAGGAACTCATGAAGTGTCCACATTGAATATATTTTTGAGAGAACTTCCCCTTTGCAGATGTGTTATCTTTGTGAGATGACAAACAAAGCACTGTATTCTCTCTTATTTAGTATCTTGAGGAATCATATACACATTGGTATGAACTATGTGGGAATACTTCTTGTTTCACTAAATAGTATCTTGAGGAATCATATACACATTGGTATGAACTATGTGGGAATACTTCTTGTTTCACTAAATAGAATTGGGTTGGAAGGAATGAGAAAAATTCTACTTCGAATAAACGATTTTTTATGAGAAAATATTTTATTTTAATTGTTATTCCAAGAGGATCCTTTTATAGTTTAATGTGGGGGAGATTTGTAACATAATGTGACACTAATGTAGCATTGGCCAAATGAATATAATGGTTAAAAAACTTAAATGGGAAAAAGTACGTGAAGTCAACCTTAAATATGTGTGTATGTGCGACATGAGTGGAAATAAAATAATAAAATACAACATCATTAAAAAATTTCTTTGACTTTGGATTGGATATTATGGTTTCATAACATCTAATTGCTTCCATGTTGTATTGATGAATTTCAATTTAATCCCGTAAAAGTGGCCAATTCAATCCCTAGTTTTGTAAAAATTCACTTAGTTGGTTATTTGATTGAAAATTAAACTTGTAGTTTAGTGTGCCACATAATGTTATTCTATGGTTTTGGAGATTTAACATCTGTTGTAGGAAAACTATTGGTCCTAAGCTTTGTTGTAACTCAAAATGTGCCTCTAAATTTTTTTGAGCAAAATAAGGGTTTCTCATTAAATTTTTGATTTTATTTCTACTTTGAGGTTTTTGTTGGAACCTCAGGTTCTGATGGTTCATCACACTTCTCCTAGAATTAGTCAGTTGGGTGGTCGACCAACATGTGGAAACAATTGGTCGAGCGATTGATTGTATATCTACATTAGTCATTTGAGTAGTTGACAAGCTTGCCGGTCAGACAATCGGCCAACAGTTGAAAATAGTCGGTCTGTGGATTGAATAGCCAAGAAATTGAATACAAGTTGGATGCATGGACAATCAGGTCAAGAATCCTTGTCGAGCAGACTAAATAACATAGATTTGATGGAGTCAACTCTAACCACCGATGTTTATATGTGAATAAGATCTTCCCGATTTCAAGGAAGTTGGTTAGATCTTGAAGCTATAAATAACAGACCCAATGGGTCATTATCATGCATGTTAGATGCAAATGATGAACATGGTGTGTGTGTTCAATATGCATTGTGATATTTTTATCACATTGCATTGTGCTTAAGTGCTATATCAGTGTCTTTAGACACTACTCGTTGTATTTAGACACTACTTGTTGTCTTTGAAAATTATTCATCTTCGATTACCTGCGGTTCTATTTATTTGTCTTACATCAGGTTACACCCAATCCCCAACATGGTATTAGAGTGACTAGTTGTGACCTATCATGTTGTCCATAAATAGTGTTGAGTCAAATATGTTGTGTGATTGACTTTGGACCAATGATTTGTTGAATGTAACTTGTGGAAACATATCAAATCTATCTAGACATCGAAGATCGATCTTGTAGTTTTGAATAGATCAAAATTATGGTGTATAGGAACCATACATGGAAGCCCTAATGGAGAGTAAAGGAATGTGGAAATATACGAAGATTGTGATTCCAGATCCAACAGACGATCATGAAAAGTTTATTGTTGATGGAAAGAAGGATGAGGCTGTGGAGGTCATAACGACTTATATCTTGCAGGAGATTCGTTTTCACAACAGTGGAATCCACTACCCTCATTAAGTATGGAAGAATATAAAGTCATTATTCGATAGAGTCGATGAAAGTCACGTTGTGAAATTGGAGAAATAGTTTATCTCTCTTGATCCTCATTCTTTCGACATAATAGAAGACTATTTGGCATGTCTAAAGTAACTGTAGTTGAAATTGGGTGAGTGTGGAAAGAATTATCATAGAATGTAATAATAAACCTGTTATTTAATGGAAGAAAAAATATTCTGAATAAATATTGAAATTATAATTGATTAAAAGATGATGAAAAAATCACCCTCGTGAGGGTTTACTTATAGCATTGACTGGTCACGAGGTGAAGAGGTACGTGCCTCCTGATCTTTTCATTTATTTAATTAAATGATATTTATTATTATTATTATTATTTATGTATTTATGTTCGTAACATTTCCACCCCCCTTAAGATTTTTCCTTTGTCCTCAAAGCAAGGGTAGTGATGGATATTGTCGGAGAAAATGTTTTGATTCCCATGATGAATCTTCTTCTGGAAGGTTTTTCCATTTCATGAGATATTCCTTAATGGTTCTGGAACATAACACCTTTTCCTTAGTGGAAAGAATACCCTCTGGTTCTAAAATAATTCTCCCTTCATTATCAAATTCAACGATTTTTGTTTGAAATGGTTGAGCTTTCCCAAGCACCTTCTTAAGACATGAGACATGGAAGACGTTTTGGATGCGACAATTGTCTGGTAATTCCAATCCTTAAGATACCTCGCTAATTTTTTTGTTAATTTGAAAAGGTCCATAGAATTTTGGAGCCAGTTTGTTCTTCCCTTATTGTTTAAGGGATAATTGTTTATAGGGTTGGAGTCTTACAAACACCCAATTGCCTCCTTGAAAATATCTTTCTGACCTATGTTGGTCTGGTAGTTTTTTCATTCGAATACAAGCTGTTGCTAGGTTTTCTTTTAATATTTTGAGGATTTTCTATTCTTCCTCTAGCCGATTCTTTACTACTTGGACCTTAGCCTCAATCAACGGAAACTCTTTCCATCTGGGTGGTTCATAACCATATAAGGCTTGGAAAGGGATCATTTTAGTGGAATTGTGATATGTAGAATTATACCACCATTCAACTAAATGTAACCATTGATACCACTTATTTTGCTTATCTGTCACAAAGCATCGAAGGTAAGTTTCTAAGCATTTATTAACAATTTATGTCTAACCATCTGTTTATGTATGGTAATATGAGCTCATATTAAGTAATATTCCTATTTGTTTGCAAAAATCTCTCCAAAAATTTCCTTTAAATTTTGCATCCCTATTGATGACAATAACCTTTGGAAACCCATGCAATTTATAAATGTTTTTGCAAAAGACATTTGCAATTTTTTTTGTTGAGTTGGTTTTCCTTACTACCATGAAATGTGCATATTTGGTTAATCTGTCAACCACAACAAAAATTTTATCCTTCTCGTCAGACATGGGTAACCCTTTAATGGAATCCATCAAGATCTCTTTCTATTTTTGGTTAGGAATGTGTAGAGGATAAAATAACCCTCGAGTCATAGCATTTTATTTTTTATTTATTTGACATATGTCACATTCAACAATTTTTTTTTGAATATCCTTATTCATTCCCTTCCAATAGAATTATTGTCGTGCATTACAATAGGTTTTGAAAAATCCTACATGTTCAACTACTGGGGAGTTGTGTTACTCCTTTAAGACTTTCATTTTAAATTTTGAAGATGGAATTAGATAGATTCTGTCCTTTTACCATAAAATGTCACTTTTCCATTAAAATTTGGGGTTTTGGCCCAAATTGTTGATTATTGAATTAGATTCAGGATCTTTGGCATATTCAACTCGGATTTCATCTGACCAATCAGGAATCACTATTGTTGTTGGATATTCCCTTACTTCGTCATCTTTTCGTGATAGTGACAACTGCATTGTCCTTCCCATTTTTTTGGTATTATTTCCATATGAAAGGTGGAAAGTTTTTCCATCCATTTTTTTTGTTCGGTGGACAACGTTTTTTTTTTTTTTTTTCCCGTATTAGATATTGAAGACTATTGTGATCAATACATATCGAAAATTTACTTCCTAAGAGATGTTGTTGCCACTTAGCTAATGCATGCATAATGGCTAGGATTTCCTTATTATAGGTAGACTTTAAACCTTTTATTTGTTGAGATTTTGAATTTCAAAAGCTATTGGGTGACCATATTGCATTAACACTACTCCTATTCCAAATCCCTATGCATCGCATTTTACTTCAAAGGGTTTTGTAAAATCTGGTGTTGCAAACACAAGTGTTGATGAGATAATCCTTTTTAATGTTTCAAAACATTCTTTTGCCTTGTTATCCCATTTGAAGAAATTTTTCTTTAATAGGTTTGACAGTGGTGTTGTCAAATGAGCGTAGTTCTTGATAAATCTTTGACAATGACCTGTTAATCTGAGGAATCCCCTTAGTTTTGATATGTTTTTTGGTTTTGGCCATTTTTTGATTGCGTTGATTTTAATGAGGTCCACCTTGAATCCTTCTTGGGATATGATACGACCACAGTATTCTACTTCTTCTTTACCAAACGAACATTTTCATATTTTTGCATAAAATCAATTTTTTTCTAAGAGAGAAAGCACTTGCTCTAAATGCTTCATATGTTCCTTCCAAGTCTTATTGTAAATACCAATATCATAAAAAAAGAGTAGTAAGAACTGTCTTAAGTAGGAAAAAAAGAGTTGATTCATAGTTGCTTGGAAGGTAGCAGGGGAATTCGTTACCCTGAATGGAATCACCTTGAACTCGTAGTGACCTTTGTGTGTTTGAAGAGCAGATTTTTCCACATCCTCTAATATGACTTAGATCTGGTAGTACCCTGAACTTAGATCCAATTTTGAGAAGTATTTTTCTCCATGGAATTCGTCCAACAACTCATCTATGAATGGTATATGAAATTTGTTTTTTACAATTATTTTATTTAATCCTCGATAGTCTATGCAGAGTATGAAAGATCCATCCTTTTTGCGAACCAAGATTACTGGGGCTGCATATGGGCTCCTACTTGTTGTAATAACTCTGCATTTTAATAGGTCTTGAATTAACATTTCTATCTATGTTTTATGGTGGTGAGGATATCAGTAGGGTTTGATATTAATTGGTAATGAATCTGGTTTAACCTCGATTATATGCTCTATCTTTCTTTCTGGAGGAAAATTCATAGGTAAGTCTTGGAATACCTTGCCATATTTTTGGATTAATGATGCAATCTCTGGGTCTTGAGAATGGAACACTTATGTTCCTAATATCTCCATTTGATGGCATTGTGCTATGTAAGTTGGCGCTCCCTTTCGAATTAGTCTCTCCATTTGTTGTGAGGATATAATTTGGGTGGGGGTGGCTGGATTTCGTATAATTTATATCTTCTTCCTTCCCATTTGAATTTTATAAAAATTTTCTGGTGATTTGTAGAATAGGTCCCCAATGTTTGTAAGCATTGAATTCCCAAGACAATGTCTACTCCACCCAAGGGTATTGTGTAGAACCCAGATTCCAATCCGTAATCTTCTATTTGTAGCTTGACCTTGTGACACTTTCCAACTCCATCAATTTTTTTCCATCTGCCACCATAACTCTTATATCTACAGCTGGATACACAAATAGATTTAATCTTTTTGCAACATTTATATCTATGAAATTATGGGTGCTCCTTGTGTCTACAATAATGGTGACACTCTCTTTTTTCACATGCCCCCTTAGTTTTAATGTATGCGGTTGTGCTATTCCTATTATTGCAGCAAGGAATATCTTGGGCATGGCCTCTTCTGGATCTGTATTGGGGATATCATATTCATCTTTATTTTCTTCACCTGAGTCACTGCATATGTGTCTGATTATTTCTATGCTTCAAAAGTGTACCATTTTTTATTGTTTCATTTGTGCCTTGGCGACCATTTGTCTCCACAATATCGACATTTTTCTTCCCATTTCTTATTTGGGTCCTATTTCCCACCTTCACATTCCCTTAAATGAGGTGGTACATACTTTTTATACTTTTCTACATAGTATTTCTTTGATATTTCATTTGACTTTTCTGGATTTGTGATTGATGGCTTATTGAACTTTTTTTTTTTTCCGATTAGCTTTGCTGCGTGTCTAGCATCTTCAATAGTTTTAGGGTTTCGTAGTTTAATTTCAATATGGATGTAATATTTCAACCCATAGGTATACATTTTTAGTAGTTGTTCATGTGTGAATCTGCTTTGCCTTGTTTCCAGCACTTCCCATTTGTGTGTGTAATCATTCACGATTCCCTTTTGTTTGAGATGCACTAATTTGTTATATAAGTCATCACATTCTTCATCATGAAACCTTTTTAATAACAAAGTCGTGAATCTATGCCAATGGAATGAACAAGCGTCACATTTCCTGGACCACCATAGAAACCAATCGTAAGCTTCTCCTTCCAACTTGTTGGAGTCTGTCATTACTTTTTCTCTTTCACCTAACATTGGATTCAATTCAAAGATACCCTCCATTTTATTGACCCAAACGACAAATCCTCTATGGTCATGGCCGTCATATTTCGATAACTCCTTTTTAAACTTCTGGTAATCTCTATCTTGAATTTTTTGCATATTTCTTGAAAATTTATCTCTGGTATTTCCTGGTGTCCTTGATCCTATAAATTTTGTGATCCCAAAATTTGTGATGGTATTTGATAGGATACATTTTATGCACATAATGCTTCCATTCGTTCGATTAATTGATAAATTCTCTCGATCTATTCACTAAGAATTCTTGTACTCTCATATGTTGGAAAATTAGTTGTCATTGATGTCAGCTCTAGAATAAGTCTAGAAACCTCTAGAAGTAATGGGTGTATCTGAAAAAGTGTCCAAAGTGGTACCCTTATGTCGTAGCTTTAAGCATGGTCCTCACAGGAAGACGCTTTGAATAATTCTACAAGAATCCTAGAGGTGTGGTTGATCCAAAAAGGAACCAGAGAAGGTTAAGAACAACTCAGAACGCACAAAAGCAAATCAGAATGCTCAGAATGGCTTCAGCAGACAACAAAAGGGCAAAAAATTCAAAGTTCCCAAAAAATAGTTAAAATGGCATGATCGTGAAGGGCGTGTTGCAATATTTCTAATGATGCAAACAACTCGTCAAACAGAGTTACAAATAAAAAATTATAAGCTGTCAAAGTTCAGTCAAACTTGGTCAAAAGTCAAAAAGTCAAAGTGACACATGGCACCATTGCAAGGGTGACATGTGGCATGTTCGTACATATGAGTTGGCATGGGATAACATGGCAAGGATGGCAGACACGTGGGCAAGTTAGGTTATGACACATGTTAGTTTCATGGGCAAATCAAATTGTGACAAGTGGCAGTTTTGTGGTGACGTGGCACCCCTCCAATGGTTGATGTGTGTAAAATTTATATGACTCCCAAGAGTCGAACTCATGACTTCTCATTATCCCAAAGGCCCCACAAATCCACACTACCAATACACCATACTATAGACCTTATTAGTATTATGGTACAGATTATATTTGAGTTTAAATGTTTCATTAGGGCACAAAGGAAAGGGGCTAGGCCTACGGCCTGACCCTTGATTACATGTTTTATCCCATATGACCCTAGCCTCCGCTAGCCTAGGGGATTATTCATCCGCTATATTTAGCATATCCACCAAACTTAACCACCGCTAGAATCTTCGCCATCAGTTTAGTAGTGCGCCAAATTTGTATGCTAAAAAGGGGAGGCCCATGGGATTCGACCCCGAGACCTTCGCTAACCAAGTGAATTAACTTAGCCTTCGCTAACCACTCCACCAACTGACTCACTTATTGGATAACCACCAACTTTTAGTATAAGAAGGGGTGTTCGCCAGAGTTCGGGACAAAGCACAAGAGAGGCAAGCAGAGTGCATCCGTAAAGTATGGATTTTTGCATAGTTTTCAAGATTGGGCATGGATTTCAAGTTCTGTCCAGTCATTTATTACAGGAGCAGTGGCATGCAAACCGAGGCAAGGGTGTCTCTTGGGTCAAAATGTGTTCGACTTGGATCGAGTCATGGAGGCAGTCTTTTTTAGGTAAAACGATGCCACGAACGCAGTGGTGGTGTTAGTTTTCTGATATGAGCAAAGTGTTTGTAGCTTAACTCCAGAATGAGGTATACTTATGTATTTTTCCCAATATTTTGTGGAGTTAATAAAAATACCCACCCATTTGAGAGCAGGACCCGAAGACGTAGTCCACCAAGGAGGAACTCCGTTATCAAGTTCTTTGTGTTCATATTGCATGATTATATCTCTTTCCCTTTAAGCTTTTCCTTCATTATGGTGTACTTTTGTTTATGCTCATTTTATGCAATTCTTTAATAAGTCACCTGACGAAAAGATCTTGGATCATGTTGGTATCAGAGCAGTCGTATTTGACTTGAATTGTTGAGTATGAATTCTTACTAGGTCCAAGCATAAGCAGGGTGAAGGAACTCTTAATACGTTCAATCCCGAAGTTGGTCGTGCATCTCAAAGGAAGAAGATGGTAGAAGAAGACAAGCGTGATGAACAGGAGAAAATTTTTCACATGGTCTTTTATCACATGTCAGAAATGGTCGAACGGATGTATGGATATTACGAGAAGAGGATGAAGAAGAAAGGGAAGAAAAAGGAAGCACCACCAGATGATGATGCTTCGGTAAACCAAGGGGTTGGAGGAGATCATCCTGAGCCTCCATCTTCGCCTTCAAGTTCTAGTTCTTTTTCCTCTGAGAATTCTCATAATTCTCAACATTCTAACCATAAAGCCTCTCTTAATAAACCACTATTAAATATTGATGTAAAGTTTGCTTTACCTATGTTTAATGGAGATGCTAATCCTAAAAAGTTAGACAATTGGATTCGACAGGTTGCAGTATATTGTTGTGTTTAACATATTGATGAAGAGGAAGTTAAAGTGCAATTGGCTTCTCTTTGTTTGGAAGGCACTGCTCTCATATAGTGAGAGAGAAAGCTACATGAAAAAAGTAAGTGTGGTAATCTTCTTTCCTCATGGTCAGAATTTAAAATAGATATAAGGAAGCAGTTCTATCCATTAGGGTATTTACATAAAGCAATGATGGAATGGAAAACTTTGAGACAAAGTAAAGGTCAAACTGTACAAAGTTTCACAGAAGAGATTAGGAAGAAATCTCTTGCATTGAATATTCCTTTGGATTCTTATGAAACTTTAATGAAGTATATTGGCACAATTCACAGTTTTATTCGTCATACTTTTCTCTTGTTTAACCCCACTAGTCTTGACGAAGTTTGTGTGCAAGCCACTCACCTTGAGAATAGGGGGAAACATGTTCAATAAGATCCCACGAATAAACCTTCCAATTTCCTACACAATACTTTCAAGAAGTTCAAAAGGAAGGACAAGAAGACCGCTACAGTGACGAGAGAAGGAGGAAAACCATCTTGCACTCATTGCAAGAAGAGAGGTCACGATGAAGAACGTTGTTGGAAACTACATCCAGAAAAGAAACCGAAACAGTTTGATGGAAAGGGGAAGATGAAGATTGTTGCTACAGTGTAACAAGATCTTGGTTCCGAATCGGGAGATGAGGGAAATACCACAACAGTTGGAGTACAAGGTAAAGATTCTCTTCATGCTAGTTCAATTTCCAATGATGAATCTCATATTGATGAACGAAAGAGGAATGAGTTATTTCATATACGAGTTGTATCTAAACATACTAAGATAGATACATTATTTGATTTGGGTTCCCAAGTAAACTTAATATCTGAAGCACTTGTCAAGAAGATGTGTCTTGTAACGAAACCATATCCAAAGCCTTACCCTGTTGGTTGGGTATGTGACAAAGCAAAACTTAATGTCACCAAACAATGCAGGGCTAGATTTGTTATTGCTTCAAACTTGATTGATGTAGTAGATTTGGATGTTGTACTGCTTGATAAATGATATATGTGGCATAATGTTGGGGAGTCCTTATATTTATGATAGAAAAGCAGTCTTCTTTTGTCATGAGAAAAAATACCACCTTACTAAAGGGGGAGTGGAATATATTGTTAGAGCTCACAACATGAGGGTATATTGTTGAGCAGACTACTAATCTCTTCTTTCAGTATGTTTGGGTTCACTTTGGATTACCCACGTCCATTTTCTCGGATCGAGATACTCGATTCCTTGGGGATTTTTGGACTAGCTTGTGGAGAATGATGGACAGCAAATTGAAGAGGAGAACTGCTTTTCATCGATAGACCGATGGACAGACAAAGGTGGTAAACAAAACATTGGTACTTTTGCTTCAAGGCTACTGTAGCAAGCATCCTAAGCTACGGGATGAACAAATACCCTATGTACAACATGCTTATAGCCGAGATTTACATTCATCCACTCAGAGTTCACCTTTTGAGACATGTTTTGGGTACCTGCCAAAGGGTCCTTTGGACTTGATATATGGGAGAGATGTCGATGTGAATGAAGAACAAACATAGGACAAATCCCACAAGTTCATCCAGAGGATTCAACAGATACACCAAGCAATCATGGAATAGTTGGAGAAGAGTCAGGCACAATATAAATCTCAACATGACAAGCATAGGGTTGATCATCAGTTCCAGGTTGGAGACCAGGTATATCTTCACATTAGAAAGGAATGATTGAAGGGTGAAGGCAATAAATTCAAGCCCATTCGATCTGGACCCTTCACTATTTTAGAGAAAAATGACACTAATGATTTTCGTTTAGATCTTCCACCTTATATGCAGATTTATTCAGTTGTGAATGTAGAGAACTTGAAACTTTTTGAGCCTCCCATGATCATGGATTAGGATGAGGAAGTTTCAATACCTTCAGTTGATGAGTTTTCACCTGAGTAATTGGATGATTTACAAGAAGATATCATCTTGGACAGAAGGACAAGGACTTTACGCAGGGGTGATGTTGATTATCTTCGAGTAGGCTTAAAGGGCACACATCCAAGTAAGGAAAAGTGGATTGAGAAGGATAAAGTGAGGGGACTCTTCCCTCACTTACTAGTTGATTAATGAAATCTTTTGGTAGTCCAAAAAGCTCTTAGTGGGAAGACGTGATCCAAAAAGGATCCAGAGAAGGTTAAGAACAACTAAGAACACACAGAAGAAAATCAAAACGCTCAGAATGGCTTCAGCTGACATCAAAAGGGAAAAGATTCAAAGTTCCCAAAACTCATTGAAAAGGGCATGATCGCAAAGAGCACGTCGCAATATTTCTAACAATGCAAACAACTTGTCAAATAGAGTTATGGATCAAAAGTTATAAGCGATCAAAGTTCAATCAAACTTGGTCAAAAGTCAAAAAGTCAAAGTGACATGTGGCACCACTACAAGGGTGACACATGGCATGTCCGTACATATGAATTGGCATGGGATGACATGTCAAGGATGGCATACATGTGGGAAAGTTAGGTGATGACACGTGTCAGTTTCATGGGAAAATCAGATTGTGACAAGTGGCAATTTTGTGGACAAATTATATGGTGCCACATGGCACCCCTCCAATGGTTGATGTGTGTAAAAGTTATATGACTCCCCAAGATTAGAACTCATGACCTCTCATTATCCCAAAGGCCCCACAAATCCATGCTACCAATACACCATACTATAGACCTTATTAGTATTATGGTACATATTATATTTGAGTTTAAATGTTTCATGAGGGTGCAAAGGAAAGGGGCTAGGCCTTCGGCCCAGCCCCTGATTACATGTTTTATCCCATATGACCCTAGCCTCCACCATCCTAGGGGATTATTCATCCACTATATTTAGCATATCCACCAAACTTAACCACCGCCAGAATCTTCGCCATCAGTTTAGCAGAGCACCAAATTTGTATGCTAAAAAAGGGAGGCCTGTGGGATTCAACCCTGAGACCTCTGCTAACCAAGTGAATTAACTTAGCTTGTGCTAACCACTCTACCAATCGAATCAATTATTGCATAACTGCCAATTTTTAGTATAAGAACGGGTGTTCACATCCATACAGTACAGATTTTTGCATAGTTTTCGAGACTAGGCATGGATTTCAAGATATGTCCAGTCATTTATTGCAGGAGCAGTGGCACTCAAACTAAGGCAAGGGTGTCTCTTGGCTCAAAAAGTGTCCGAATTAGATCCAGGAGTGGAGACATTCATTTTTAAGGTAAAATGACGCCACAAACGCAGTGGTGGTGCTAGTTTTTTGATATGAGCAAAGATTTTGTAGCTTAACTCCAGAATGAGGCATACTTATGTATTTTTCCCAATTATTTTGTGGAGTTAATAAAAATACATACGCATTTGAGAGCAGGACCAAGAGACGTAGTCCACCAGGGACGAACTCTGTTACCAAGTTCTTTGTGTTCATATTGCATGATTATGTCTCTTTCCTTTTGATCTTTTCCTTCTTTATGGTGTACTTTTGTTTATGCTCATTTTATGCAATTCTTTAATAAGTCCCCTGACGAAAAGATCCCGGATCAGTCTTCATGAAGCCTGAAGTTGTTTGAAGAAAAAGGGGATGATGGACTCTGAAATGCATTTAAAACTCTCATAGATGGATATTCCTCTTCATGTTGTTTCCAATGGTAGGTGGTACACCATGTGGTTCTTCATGGTTGAGAAGTTATGCTCTCTTAAAGATGAAGCCCTGAATTATGGTCGAGAAGCCACATATCTATGGATAAGAAGTTACAAGTCATCCCAAAAATTAATTAAAAGAGAAAAGTTGTTTCAAATAAGAAGTTATAGGTTGGCCCTGAAGTTAGGCAAGGGAGGTACTTGAAAAGGTATAAATACAAATCAAAGAGCCTCTCATTTTATCAAGTTATCAAGCAAAGATGTGATCTCTTAGTGAGTCTGAGGTAGAGAATATGAGGAAGCCAAGGAGTGTGAAGGAAGTAAGTCTTGGAGCTATAGAAGGAGAAGGGTTTCTGAATAGCCTAATTGAGCAGGCCCTCACATGTCAAGTATAGAGAATCTTGTGAGTCCCTCGATGGTTGCACAACACTCGTCAAGCGAGGCACTGCTAGATTCCCAGTTCCGTCCAACGAGGCTAAAGGAAAGGTCAATAAATATGTTATTTTCTTGATGAAGAGGTTGAGGAAGGTCTACAGGTCTATGATCTTATGCACCAGGTTATTACTTGATTAAAGGTATGTCTTTACATGTGTTTTTAGGGTTATATTTTGATGTTATGGTATATGCTTGAGGCATATCTTGGAGAGTCTTTGGCACATGGATATAGACATATGTTGGTGATTTTGGGCATATGATTTTAGTCATATTTCTGGTACATGCTTGTTATGGCACTTGCTTGAGGCACATATTTGACACATGATTAAGGTATAGTTTGGAAAATGGTTTATTGCAAATCTTGGTGATGATGGGCATATGTACTGGGAAATTTTCTTGGTGATTTTGGTGGATATGGTTTTGATGCTGATAATGTATTAGTTTTGATGATGTATCGATATCAGTTTCAGTGGCAACGACAGGTTGATTATCAGCGACAATTACAGTGATAGGTTGATTATCAGTGACAGGTTGAGTCTCCATTTATATTTCAGGGAGGAAGGAAGGGGAAAGGAAAGGGGGTCATAACCTCCTTGCAGTTGGTTATGGAGAATACATGGATTCATAGCTTCCTTCGAGTTGGAGCCTCCTTCTAGTTCGAGATGGAGAATCTAGGGAGTTGTAGCTTCCTTCAGGTTGGAGCTTGTAAACAGGGGGTTGGAGACTCCTTCAAGTTGGTGTTGGAGAATTTTGGAAGTTGGTGCTTCCTATATATGTAATCTTCTGAAATATAAGAAATCATTCTGTGGTTTTCTCCCATTTGGGTTTCCACATAAAATTCTTGTGTATTGTGCATCTGTGATTATGTGTTGTTGAATAATATTGTTCATAACATCTTGAATGAAATCATAAGCGATAAATTGTTGATGAATTGATGTTTACATATTCTAGTTAAAAGTGGTAAAAA
>ML797571.1:133296-186123 GCA_009831015.1 Picea engelmannii
TAGAGAGGGTTCCTTCAAAATCAGTCTAACCATTAGAAGGTAGATCATGGATTGCACTAATAATGGAGCACGAATGTTTGACGATCAAAATCATGCCTTCTGGAATAAAAGGATGAAAACATTTCTACAGGGATAGGGATTTGATTTCTGGTAAGCAGTAGTAGACGAATACATGACACCTACCACTCCCCTAATAGACAAATATGGAAAGAAACTTAGTGAAAACAATTCAAAGGCTAAAAATACTATTCTTAAGAGTCTGGTTGATTCATTATTTGTCAAAGTTATGCATTGCGACTTCGAAAAGTGTTTTTGGGACAAAATTCAAAATATTTACGAAGGAGATGCCAAAGTAAAAGGGGCCAAGCTTCAAACCTATAGAGGTAAATTTGAACAACTGAAGATGAGGGAAGATGAAGACATTACAACTTACTTTCTATGAGTTGATGAAATAGTGAATGCTATTAAGGGATTGAGAGAATACATTAAAGGCTCAGTGATTGTTCAAAAGGTACTGAGGTATCTTCCAATAATATGTGATCCTAAGATTTCAACCCTAGAAGAAAGAGCATATCTTTCCACGTTGAGCATGGAGAAGCTAATGGGATACTTACAACTTATGAAATGAGAATAGAGTAGGATAATCAACCCAGGAAGGAAGCAACTTTCAAGGCATCCAAGAATACAAGGAAGAATAAACAAAATCCAAAATCAAACTACAGTGGCAACAATGATTCAAAAGAAGATGAAGAAATGGCCATCTTCATAAGGAAGTTGAAGAGAGGAATCGACAAGTACAAAGGTATGGTTCCTTTGAAATGTTTTAATTTTGGTAAAATTGGTCACTTTTATTCCAAATGTCTTTATGCTAATAATGTAGATAGTTATGAAGACAAAGTTCCCAAGAAACAAAAGAAATATCAGAAAAGGGATAAGAAAATAAATAAAACAAAATCCTTCAAGAAAATCCTTTACTCATGTTACGAGGAAAAAAATCTCTATAGACAAGGGTAAACCACAATAGACAGGTATGACTGCAGAAATCAACTCAATTCCAATCATATGCTATACAAACCAATGTGCAAGACAAGAAAGAGGCTTACCTTTATCCAACATTCGATGATGTTCCACCGTTGAGCACTTTGACCCAAAGCTTTATACCTGCAACCAGTCTTCAAAAAACAAGAAGAGCAAGTACATAGTGACGATATGAAAGGTGTTAGCACATCAGATATCATAATACATTAATAAACATTACAAACACGCCCATGGATAAGAATCATATATTTGCAAGATATCAATAGGACGGGAAAGGAGTATTTCTATTAATAATTGATCAGCAGAAGTGACAACATTACAGAATTCCGTGTCGGCACAGTTCGAAACCAAGAAACCAAGAAACCAAGTTCCTTCCAACTGGGTCTCCACCAGTCCAATCCTACACCAAAGGCAAGCTCATAGGAAAGAGAAAATGAGGTCCTCTCAAAAATAAGTAAAGATCTTGGGGGTTGAACACTGTGTTCAACCTTGAGGGACAAAGGGATGCAGACTCAATATGAAGTAATTTCTCTAGAGTATCTTTGCTCTCAAAGTTGAATGCTTTCTCCTTCTTTTCCATAGCTCAAAATTGTGCTCTTATAGCCTTCAGGATGTAACCGAAGGGCTGAGTCAGAACGTTCCCAGTATATGGAAGGACAAGCATTAGAGATCTCCTGTCATGACATGGAAACCCGACCTCAGTTTTGTATTTTCTGGCATAAATCCCGATGTACACGGGCTGTAGTGGATCAACAAACGTATACACATCTTGTATAACAGATAGGGAGGGTATATGTGGAAAAATGTATATTTTTAGCTCTAGATTGATCAAAAAGGGATGATAAGTTTGCACAGGGAAATGGAAAAAGGCCCTCTGTGCAAGATAGCAATGGTGAGGAAAATCTTGCTATAACAGATGCCCCCTAATGTGTGAGATTAGAGGAGTATCTGCGATGGACGAAATAGATTATATATAACCCAAAAGTGGAGTGGTAGAGAACCAACTAGATGAACTCAATTGCTCATTACATTATGTATTGACTTTGCATACATGGATGCCAAGAATACAATGCAGATGCATGTGGAAAATATACCAAACAAGCATTCATGGCCATGAATAGGCAAATGCAAACACGGTTACATGCCAAAAGCTGTCATAGTCATGAACAAGGCCCAGCGAAACCAGTCTCAAAATCAATATGAAGATATCTGTATACCATGGAGTACAATCTAATCTCCCATGATCACTGAAGTCAAATAGGTGATGGTCCAATGAAAGGGAAGCAACAACTTAGGAAAGCTGCAGCCACATAGTGATGTCTTCAAGTCTTCTACACTATCCGCCAAGGGTGCAAGTCTACATCATGTGACTAAAGGAGTTGAGGTCGAACATGATGAGACATTGTTTGATTACCGGTCATTGAGGTATACCGTTAACAAATGTGAGACAACCTACTAATAATTAAAGTAGGTATCAAGGCACTGAGTACATTTCTACAAGTGTGAATAAAGGAGTCGGTGTCGAACACTTCAGAAATCCATTGATCAAGAGACATTGATGTATTCCCATCTGTCAATGGTGAGAGGACCTGCCACTAATGACTGCAAGCCTCAAGGTACCCATAAAACTCTAGGTCCCATATCTAGAATAAATGAACTAAAGTCGATTGAAAGAGATCCGCTGTTACACATGATTTTGGTCACTCTGGTGATGTTTCAACAATGATGTATTCAGGCTCCCAGCAAGGACTCTTTGCCTGAGAAAAATGACTGTTGTCTTCTTCCAAAAACACATTTTCAAAGTGAGTTCACAGGCTTCTTATGATCTAGGGTGCGATAATCCTTCATTCTCGCAGTCCACCCACACTTACGGTGCAAAATTCTCGTAGTCTTCTCCATATATAGGGTGCGGACCTATTTTCAAGCTTGGAAAGGAGAAGAGGTCTCGAGGGTTCTAGAAGGGAATCTTCTAGAAAATGAGTTGGAATTCGCATGGTTTTCATTCTACTGACTTCTCATATTTGATGGGATCATCCTCATCCATGTAACCATCTCTCCTTCTCCTATATATTGAAAGGTTTCTCATGGAAAAGGTTAAGAAATATTGAATGAAGAATTGATGAAAGAATTGTGTGAAGAACCCCGTTGGACAGAAGCTTGAAGGCTCTATTTGGTCTATCAAGAGGTTTTGGATCTTCTTCATGCAAGTACAGAGCAAGTGTGTGTGTTGGAACCAAGGGTCACTGAAAGGAAGCTTGCAACATCAAGGTGATCAGGTTGTATCTTTTACTTTCAATTAATATGATACAATGGCATGTCCCTTTCCCATAAAGTCACTTTTACTTTATTGCGTAACTCCTTGATCATATGCATAGGTTGACATTGAATATACTTTATCATCTTCACTTTGGTTGGTTTGTGTTGTCTTGGTCTTGATCTCATAAGAGCACTAGAGCGAAGCGGGAACAACAGAGACCTAGGAAGCGATACAAAGGTATGTCACTTGTTTCTTCTCATTAGTAGATTCAATGATCACAACTTAGGGAAAGAGTCATGTCATGTCCTATTTTGTTCTAGATCCAGGTGGATCTAGGGAGATCTGTTAGTGTCCGCACCTACCGATTTGTCCGATAACAAAATTGGCAACCATACTGGGGATGCAACCCATTTTTGGTGGTTTTTCCTTGGCCATTTGTTCTTAACTTACCATTTTTCATTTCCATCAATCTCTGAGTCTTGAGGAGACCCTGATAGACTCCCTGGGACTAGAAGTTCCTTCAAATTTTTTTCCCTTTTTCCAATTACTTAGTTTCAGGCCTTCTCGCGTTGCACCCTTCTGTAGCCTACGAGAACCACTATAGTTCGCAGTCTGCTTTTCAGTTCAGTGCAAACTTCTCGCACTCTTCCTGTGTTTAGCCTGTGAGAATCCTTGATTCTCGCACTATACACCACTGCCAGCTTGCGAACCCATTTGCAATTTTTTTTTTGGATTAAGGTTTTTGTATCCTCAGATGCCCAGATTTGTTTGTGTGTCTGAAAAGAACTTCTTTGGCCAATGATTGATTGTTTCTTGACTTCAAATCTCCTGAATGATTAGTCTTCGGAAATCAAAAGCTCTTCTTGTTCATTTTTTCTCAACTGTTACCTCTTGACCTTTTCTTAACAAGGATATAATATCTGGTTTTGAAATCCGAGTGCTTGTTTGGTTGGGAGCCAATGATTGGTTTAAAAGTTGGGATTAATTGTCTTTTTCAATTGCTCATTACTTGGAAAATTGTTTCCCATGTGCATTTGAAGAGACTGGTTTTGTCAGCTTGTTATTTTTGTCTTCATTGAAAGATTAGTTTGGGTGTTGGTTGGGTATTTCTTTTTCATTGTTTGCTTTTTTTCTCTTAGTTCCACCACTATTGTTTGGTTTCTAATAAAAAATTAAAGACATTTTCTCTTTTTAAGAAACTTTTTATTTGAAAATATTGGCATACAATTGTTGAAATAGAACAAATAGAGAATTTGCATTGCTCATGATTGATTGATATTGCATTTAAGAGAAGATCATACATCGTAGTTCACATTGTTCCAGAAAACTCCTATTTCCCTCCTGTAAATAGGATTCATTGAACAAAAAATTTGTATCATTCATTCCTATTTATGCATTGTTGGGTCAGAGTCTCACACAACATCAGTTTCATTTCTATCTCCTTTGAGTAACAACAGCCTTTAATAATATTGCGCAATTTTAAAATTTAACTAGTATCTTTTTCTAGGGCTCTTTTACACCAACATTAGTTAGGCTAGAGCTTTGGAATAGGTAGTGAGACACACTCTCCAAAGCACAAAACACACAATAATATATTGTGATAAGGAGTGTCAAATTCCATTTGCAGCATTTTGTCCTAGGATGCCCTTCTCACACAAGGGTCAAACCTGAGGTCGCATTGAGATTGACAGAGTTACTCACCTTTCTTTGTTGATATTGGTGTAGATATTGCACGTATTACGGGGGTCACTTGAAGGTATACCCACAATAATGAGTGGAAGCCTCTCAAGCTTATTTCGAGCTAGATACCCTACACTTGCATGTGGATTGGATTGTCGACTATTCCCCCAGGAATTATTGTTGTTGGTGGTAACCTTAGTAGCCTATCTTCTTAGGGTCTTACACGAGGTGACTGTGAAGGGGAAAGTCTTCACGGTACCTAGAATCAACGTTGGCCAGACTCACTCGGGCTCCTTGGAGGGTATACCCATGATTATGTGTGGGAGATTGCACCAGGGTGTAAGTCCGTTAAGCAGGTCATCAATGTAACTTTTCCACCCTAGCCCAACCCCTTCTTGTCTCGTTGTTGCAACGTTGGATTTCATCACCAACTAGCGACTTTGGAATTAGAAGGTCTTGTTTGCTTGTTTTTGCTTCCTAGATTTTTACTAGCACATGCTGTTTGTTTACCCAAGTTGACCATAGAATTTCCTTCGTAAGTTTCTAACTCGATCACAATTGACCCTCCACGCCATTCACGTAGAATGAAAGGCTTACCCTCAGAAAATCTGGAAGGTTCTCAACCCTTTCCTACCAACTCACCGGAGGGATCTCCTCAACAGAGTGAAGTCCAAGATGTTGCCACTCCACAAGTGGAAAGAACTAACTCTCTAGAACAGTTCTGAATTACCAATTCTCGAGAGGACTTTTGGCTTCATCCCGACTCTGAGAGACGTATTGTTCGAGTGAATTCTTCCAGAGATCTAGTTGTTCAGTCTTTTGGGTCACCAACCGGACCTTTCATAGGACCTGAGGGTCAAGATCCTTTTTGGACTATCGACACTTATAGATAGGATCTCTTCGGCTCAGGAGCAGGCGTTGATATCATTGTCGCACCTGAGCTACCCGAAACATCTAATCCAGACATAGTACATTTTACTATTGCTTATTATTTTCCTAGTACAGAAGCCTCGCCAGCTAGCCACATCTTGACTATCCCTCTATAAACGACCCATTACACAATGGTCTTAGATACTATGAGTCTTCACATTGGGATCATAGTGGCTAGCCAAGCCCCCATTGGCACACCTCTTTCGCCTAGATTCACCTTGACACTTCCACCTAGATATCGTGCATTGAATGCTTCTATTCCTGCTCCTACACAACTCACGTCTGAAACTCCTGAGGGTTTCACTCCTTCTGGGTACCATCTTCCCGATTTCATTCTGACACTTCCTCCACCCCCTTTCAGAGGACCTCTTCCATCCTCTATCGGGAGCACTGATCCTAGTGGCACCATCCCATCTTTCACACCTAGTTACCAGATTCCTGTTGGTGGACAATTTCACCAAGGAGGCCAAACTCAACCCCCCCTTACAGGACAAATCCCAATTGGGACACAGCCCCCGATTGGAGGGAAATCCCCATCAACCCCACCTTATGGACAAAACATACCTCCATCCTTGGCCTAGTATTGGAATCATCTGATACAACATAATCCTCAATCGACTAGGGGGCAACAGCCTCAAGCTAACTCTGTCATACCCCCTAGTGTAGGGAAACCATATCCAGGTACATCTAATCCTATTTGGGGTTCACACACTCAACCCCATGCACCGGTCCAAGGGTACAACCCTGTGAATTACTTACCTCCACACCAACAACCGAATCTGCCTAGGTCTTCGCATTATATGCAGACTGCTTATGGTCCCACTGGTTTACCAACGAGACTCCCTCCCTAAAGTCACCAGTACCTGCATGTGAATAGACAGTTACCTTTCTTAGCCACCCTAGACCTCTCGGATCTGTCGAGGATTTTAAATGATCTGATCCATCACTCTCCTCAATGGCCCGCCATACCGGCCAAACTACCATCCGACATCCCTAAATTTGATGGAAAACCAGGAGAGGACCCGAACAATCATGTAATGACTTTTCACCTTTGGTGTTCATCCAACTCCTTGATGGATGAATCTATTCGTTTATGCCTTTTTCAGCGAACCCTCACAGGTTCCGCCGTGAAGTGGTATATAGAATTACCATGAGATTTCTTCACCGACTTCAACACCCTCACTATGGCTTTCCTCACCCACTACCAGTTACCGATCTGCTATGAAATGGGGACCGAGATTTTGAGTTCTTTCAAACAAACCAAAGCCACTCATATCTCCAATCACATTCATGAGTGGTGATGGAGATGACGTCTCATCAAACTCAAACTTCCTGATCAGTTGTTGGAAGAGTGGTTCATGAAATCATTCATGAACGACATTGGTCGTGACATCGCCATGGGTGGAGTTGTCACAGAAGAACAGGCCATTAGTCGTGCTCAATACCTTGACCTCGTTTAATCACAAATGGGTACTCTTTACGACTTACTCCCTGATGCGCCTCGTCCTTCTACTTCTGCCACTTCAACTACTCCTGCTACTTCTCATGCAGTTGACAGTGTGATTGGCACTTTCTATGCCCAACCTCATTCCGTCCAAACCTCTAGCAACAACCCTAAACCCATTTATTCTAATGTTCAAAATGCTCCATCTCCTACCCCTCCTGTTGGCAAGACTTCTGAGGTAAATGCTGTTCAATCTACCCCCGCCGGTAAAAACAAATCAAGAAAGGGAAAGGGTAAGAATAAGGAGGACAAAAATAATTCGCAAGCAGAGAGAACCAAAACACCACATGTTGATGATAGGGTTAGGCACAAACCTTGATACCCTTGTCTTATCTGTGGGGATGATCACTACACTAAGGATTGTCCACGATGAGTCGAGGTTACTAAGTTCCTTCAAGGAACCACGAAACCAACCACTCTGGCCATATTGTCAAAACCCTTCCCTTCTCAACAACAGGCCCAATTGGTCATTCATGACCAACCTACCCCCTCCAATACATCCTATGTCTTAATGTGTACAAGTGATTCAAAGAAAAATGGCATCACACTTACCACTCGAGCCAAAGATTATTCTTCCTCCAAAGAGAAGGTTGATGCGATACCTCCTTCATTGGTCCAACCATCTCCCACGACTCCACCTACCAATGGTCTTCTTCATCTCGAACAACCGAGCCTCGATATAGTTCTTCACCATCCTCCAAAGGGTGTTGTTCGAAAATCGGCTTTCAATCACCATGCACGTGCTACCCAGAACTACAGTATTGTCGAAGATCTGGCCCAAGCACCATCTGCGATGTCAGCCCTCGAAGTCCTTCAGAGTTGTCCTATACAACGGAAGGAAATTTTGAAAGCTATTGGTGGAATCGACCATACGGATACAAATATAATAATTTTTTACTTGGAAGATCACATTCCAAGGTTACCCCCTCAACTCGCATTCCAGATACAAGTTATTGTCTCCGACAAAAACATTTGTAGAACAGTTATTGACGAGGGTGCCTCAACGTGTGTCATGTCTATTACCTGCTGGAAAGCCATCGGCTCTCCTCCTTTGACTGAATCCCATAACACGCACAAAGCCTTCAATGGCTATGGTTTTAAGCCTTATGGTGTCCTCCCTTCATTTCCAATTATGTTAGAAGGAAAAATGGTCCAAGTTGAAGTGGAGGTCTTTGACGCTCCTCTCGATTACAACCTTCTACTTGGCCATAGCTGGATTGATTCCATGCGTGCAGTTGTGTCGACTCTTTTCCATGTCATGCGTTTCCCACATCAAGGAAAGGTAATTACCGTTGACCAATTAGCCTTCTTTAACTCCGAGGCACGTACCGACAACATACCGTTCATTGCCAAAACCCCCCCCAGATACGAAAACGTCGGTGTGGGTCTTCTTAAAGACTCCTCGTTAATGGGTACCTTCCCCATCCCACCACCCGATGTTCCACATTCGTATGTCGCCTTGATCAACATGATCTACACCTCTATTCACGGAACCCCTGCGTCACACGACCCATGGATGGTACCCAACCCCGACGATCATCTTCGTTATGACGATGAAATGTCTTTGAGTCCGGTCGAATCTGCCTATCAGGTGATTCAATAGACAACCCCTTCTAGCCCCTCTCCCGGTGATTTATCTCCAGATCCTTTCCATGTCATTTTTCCCACAGATGAGATGATTATGTATGTTATGGAAGACACCCCCTGGGACAATGGACATCATCGTTCCATCCTCTTCCTAGAACAACACACCATCGAGGGTTACCAATGGATCTCGACCCCGTGGACCGTTGTCATCATATCTTCCATTCCCGAGTCTACACATGATGTGTTTTACAAAGGGAACTTAAGTAATATCTCACCCACCATCCCCCTCGATATATCCATAAAACCTAGTATTGTCGAAAATGTGCATATCGGAGCTTCGTGTTCTCCTGATGAAATTGTCACCTACAAGTCGCTTTTCAAATAATTTCGTGATGTCTTCACCTGGAGCTATGAAGAAATGTTGGGTATTGACCCCAACATTGTGATACATGAGATTAAGACATACCCAGACGCTAAATCCGTCCGGCGACAACTTCGTCCGGTCCACCCACGTAAAGCGGCCGCTATCAAGCTTGAAGTCAAGAAACTTCTCAAAGCCGGCTTTATTTACCTGGTGGATCTCACTGACTGGGTTTCCAATCTTGTCTCGATTGATAAGAAACAAGGCACAATCCACGTGTGCGTTGATTATAGGGATATTAACAAAGCATGTCCTAAAGACAACTTTCCTACCCCGTTCGTCGACGATTGTGTCGACAGTGAAATCTTCTCTCTGATGGATGGTTTCTCCGGATATAATCAAATCAATATCATTCCCGCGGACCAACACAAAACCGCTTTTATTTGTCCTTGGGGCACTTTTGCCTATCGGAAACTTCCTTTCAGTTTAAAAAACGCTGGCGCAACTTTTCAACGCGCTATGTCTTACACCTTCCATGATATCAAGAACATCGTGTAGCCATATCTAGACGATTTACTCGCTCATTCCATTCGTCGTGTAGATCATCCAATACACCTCCGAGCCATTTTCCTCCGATGTCAGTTTTACTATATATGCTTGAATCCTCAAAACTCCGGCCGACTTCTAGGCTTTATTGTTTCACGTCAAGGGATCAGGGTAGATCCTTTGAAGGTCAAGGTGATTCTCAATCTCCCTCCTCCTTCCTCACTTCGCCAGTTACAAAGTCTGCAAGGGAAGGCAAACTTTCTTCGTCGTTTCATCCCGAACTATGCCGAGCTAACTCTTGGATTTACGCGACTACTCAATAAAGGGTCTGAGTTCGTATGGGATACCAATGCCAACAAAGCTTTATAAGCTTTGAAACTATCTCTAACACGTACCCCACTTCTCTTCCCACCTAATTACAGTCACGATTATCTCCTCTACCTCTTAGCCTCGGACTACACCATCGCTATGGTTCTTGTCCAGGAGGATAATTCTCATGATGAACATGTCATCTATTACTTGAGTCGAAGTTTTACGCCTATCGAAACCAAGTATTTACATGTTGAAAAACTGGCCTTGGCAGCCGTCCAAGTAGTTCAACGTTTCCAGCACTATATCCTCTCTCGCAAGACTACGGTAATTTCTAAATGCAACCCCATGCAGCACATTCTTACATGTCAACTGCTAGGGGGAAAATACTCCAAATGGATCATGATACTCTAGGAGTTTGACTTAGAATTTGAACGCGCTAAGTCTAAGAAATCCTTAGTGTTTGTCGAGTTGATATGTGACTTTCCCTACTCTGAGATGGAAAATGTAGCAGCCGATTCATTACCTGATGAATCCCTTTTCCTGATTAGTTGCGATGATCTTTGGTACGAAGATATCATCATATATCTCCAAACCCAGACTTTCCAGCCCAATTTGTCTAGTATTGAACGTCGTCGAATATGCTACCAAGCTCGTCATTATATTATCCTCGGTGATACTCTGTATCGTCATGGGATTGACTCCATTTTTCGACGCTGCCTCATGTTTGACGAAGCCGAGAAAGCCCTAAATGACTTCCATTCTAGAGCCTGTGCTAGTCATATGTCTGGGTATGCTACTGCCCAGAAGATCTTGTGAGCAGGGTATTTTTGGCCTTCTTTATTCAACGATTGTATAATTTTCGTCCAAAAATGCCATGCTTTCCAGACCTACAACAATAAAATACGGCCACACGCTGCTCCTCTTCACCCTGTGGTCTTCGTTGGTCCTTTTGCGAAATGGGGTATCGATTTCATGACATGTCACCCTCACTCGGCCGGGGGGCATGGATACATTATTGTAGCTGTAGATTATTTTATGAAATGGGTCGAGGTGATGCTGACATTTGATAACACCGGAAAGACCATAGCATTATTCATATTCAATCACATCATAGCTCGTTTTGGTGTTCCTCAGGCTATCGTCACTGATCATGGTAGCCACTTTAGAAACTTCATGATGTCTGAACTCACTGAAAAGTTGGGTCTTCGCCATGAAAACTCAACACCCTATTACCCACAAGCCAATGGCCAAGTTGAAGCAATTAACAAAGTCCTCATTACCATGCTTCGACGAATGATAGGGATTCACAAAACGAGTTGGCACATGATGTTGTTTTAAGCATTGTGGGATTACCGGACATCCGTTAAGTCTGATACTGGGTTTACACCATTCCAATTAGTCTATGGTCTAGAATCCATCCTGTCGATTGAATGTGAGATACCCTCCCTAAAACTAGTCGTCGAACTCCTCCCAAACACTTCTGCTGAAGAAGAATGTTTGTTGTATCTCATGCGATTAGACGAAACTCGTCGCGACGCCCTAGTCATAGAAGCCCAAAAGAAACTCGTCAAAGCCCAATATAAAAAACATGTCAAGCCTCATGTTTTCTCCGAAGTTGATTTGGTTCTCCTTTACGAACAAGATCGGGATATGCTAGGAGCTGAAAAATTCGAAGCTATGTGGCGAGGTCCTTATATCGTTAAACAAGTTTTGGAGAAAGGAGCTTACAAGTTAGTGGACTACAATGGTATGCCTTTGAGTGAACCTAGAAATGAGTTGTACTTAAATAAGTACTATGCCTAAGATCACATGTGCATGAGTACTTGCATTTTATTGTATCATACTTTTTATGTGTTACTGTAGTATGCATTTTTTTGTTATTTGGTCTCTGCCCTAGACCGCTTATATTACATTGTGCTTGGTTTCCAAATGTCGGAGTCTTCGCTACCCCACATTGGCTTCGCTGATGGCGCTAGTCGTAGTACTCAGAACCTTGCTTCTGCTGCTTGGGAAATGTACGCCCCTACAAATGAACTTATCACTCTGCAAGGTGTGTGTCTCGTTCGTGCGACCAACAATATTGCAGAATATAGCGTCGTCATTGAATTATTGATTGATTCTATTTCGCTCGATATCCGCCACCTAGTTGTGCGACTCGATTCACATCTAGTAGTACTACAACTAAGTAATGTCTATGCTATTCGAATTCCTACTTTATTACGAGTATATTTATGAATTCGTCTCTTGGAACGTTATTTTGATTATATTGAGTATCAACACATTCCTAGATGTCTAAATACATTGACTGATGCATTAGATAACTATGTATTAGACAAACATTTGGGTCATTTATAAACCAATCACATCACATGTATCACACAACACAAGATAAGCCGGTAGAAGCCATATATATGTATATAACGGTCAAAAGTTTTTACAAATTTTTTTTGTCCAAGGACCAAAATCTCAAAATGCAAAGCTCATAGCTTCTACAAAGTAGCGTCATGGGTGATGCTCACGATAACACACAACTACCCAGACCACCCTACGAAGCAGTCGACTAATAGACTCTGACATGCCCATAGTATGGTGTTGATAACGTCTAGGGATCTCCCCGATAGCCATATCTAGGATGTCAGCGGTCAACCCCTCCAAGTTCTGCTCCACTACCTCGTAGTCTTCGACATCCCATCATGCCACTGGAGCCGCCTCTCCTCGCCGTTGAATAGGAGATGTTCTTGGAGGTCGATATGGCCCCACATCTATGTCAGCAAAAAGAGATTTTTTGATTAGTTCTTGGACAAACATAAAAACATTTTATATGATAAAACTCGCAAAAACAATTAAAAAGAACAAAATGTGTACTTCTTACCTAGGTCACCCCACTAAGCATCCTCAGGCAAGGCCAAATCTAGATCCCCTCGGAAATCCCAACCAACATATGCATAATCGTCAATCATCAACATTTGGGGCCTTAACCAGTCGAAAAATGAATCATTGTACTTGATTATAGGCCCAGCTACGTGACGAGCCATGAGGGTGCACCACCTCAGCATCCTCGAATCCTGTGGGGACGGTAAACCCCAGTCAACCTATAATCGCAGTAGTGGAACCCTCTCAAGGAAGAAGGACACCAAAAGTGATTCGTACCCAAACTGCTTCAAGTTGCCCCTTATGCACTTCGTCAATTGCCTCTTCATACTGTGGAGAACTGCATCCGACCAGTTGAAGACCCAAGGCTCTGTGCACTCTATGGCGTATTGGAAGTAACTCTGGAGAGCCATGTGTGGAGCGGCACTCCCGGCCGTGCGTGCTATAGTGAACAAGATGCTTCACAGGGTCAAGTTTTGGACCCCCCAAATAGAAACCTTGCCCTTGCTTCTTTCTGCCTCAGGTACACAATACTGGCGACAATACTCACTCATAGGGAGTCGGCCACCTTGACCACCAGTCAAACTAGCATGGTATCCACGTCATGATAATCCCGTTAGAAAATAGATATCCTTGATATCTAAGGTCAGTGTGTGGACTCCCACGTGAAACAACTATTGGTCCACGTCCCACATATGAACAAGGTATTCCCACAATCTGAGTTGGGCCATCATGCTCGAAATTATGAAGAATTTCAAGAGCCCACAGTCCCTAAGGGTAGCGATGGTACCCGAGTCATTCCCGACAATGGCATCTTTCTCCTCATGTTCTCTTTCTAACCACTCTAGCATTGTTATGATCAAACACCTGCACAAGAGCCAGGAGAGAAGGGTCAACAACTTTTTTCAAAACTTGGCACATTTTTTATTGAGCAAAAATCAAATTTAAATTTCCTCTTTCGGCCCCCGCAGGTGCCCCTTTATCACAACATGATATTCTCGCAGGTCCTACATGGCTAGCCTGCGAGAATGCTTGGGCGCAAGTTATGGCCCTAAAATGAACCAAAAACTCTAAAAATTGCCAATGAAAACTAAAAATAAACCATGGAAAAGGTAGAAGATCAAGAGCTTACCTCATTGGCAGAGATGGTTCGTCAAATGGTCGCTTGTGCCTCCTGCGATTGAGCAACGAAATTTGGGAGAAAATGAGGTGTATTGGGCAAATTTCTTGGCAAAATCACAATGAAAATGGTAAATGCCCTTTTTACCCATATTTATTTACTTTTTACCATTTTTGTTGATTTTTATATTGTTTTTTCTATAAAACCTAATGCCTAATAGTCCTATGAGTGTGACTTTTTGCAGGTATAGCAACTTTGAAGTCCACACGAAGGAGTACGGATGTTTTTTCTTTTTGTCACATGTACGACTGCTTTTTAAGGTTTTTAGAAAAACCTCGAGCTCAATCTTCATTCATTCTCGCGCTTGAAAATACATGAGAACATAACTGAGTATACTTTTCTCGCCTTTTCATACTCGTCATGGTCACATGAAAATGACGAACGCAAAGGAGTATCCTTTAAGCTCTTTTCACGTTCCATAAAAATGAAAAGATGGCCGAGCGACCTTGTTTTGTTCACACTCGTAAAAGTATTTGAACAAAACATTCGATGGGTGATAATTTATCACTTTTTCGGTCCTGTCGAACTATTTTATGAAAAATGAACTGAGAGAGTCCTCTTTAAGTGTTTTTCAGACTCTCAAAACATGAAAAACCCCTGAGTTTTCTATCTTTGGACTCGTTAAGCAAACATTGAAAGACCCGTAATGGGACCGAGCCACTTTTTCCCAGGGTTTGTTAAATATACTTCGAGGGACTCATTTGAAGGATGAACTTACATCAACAAGCATATGTTACCCTCCTCGAGCTTGCGTAAAAATAAAGAGGTACTCGCCAAAAATGGTGGGGAAAATTTTGGGAAAGGGATGTGTTTTCGTATTCATATTAATGGTAGTAAGCGTCTCTCTTGAACATGACACCCCCTATTCATCATTTGAAGCCGGTTTGGGAAATCCATTTGTCTCTCATTTGACTTGCTACAAGGTCATATCCTGGGTTGTCTTTGAGTTAGTGCTACCAAGTCCTTGGTCGTGTCATTCATATGTTCAAGAGTAGTTCATCCAAGCCCTCTATTGAGTCGGCTATCTACAGTTGTCAATTCTTATTATGTCGGCCTTCCCTGTGTCTGTTTCAACTTGTATTCATATTCTGTTTCACCCTCAAAATATGTTACTTATTTCATGTCATTGATGAGGGATACATCAAGGCCCTCCTGTGACAAGTCTTGTTCCGTCGACTTCAACTCATTATCCGGAAACAAGACTTAGAAATCATTTAGTACCTTAGAACCTGCATGCCTTAATGGCAGGTTTCTTCTCTTTCGATAGGGGTTCACATCATTGATCCCTAATCGAGAGATTCCACCGAATGCTCGACTTCAACTCATGTATTCTCATTCGTTCGGATTTTACTTTGGTACCTTGGGAGTCATCGACATCAATGGTGATTTCCCTCGCGCTTGTTAACGGTTTCATCAATGACCGGTAATCAAGTGGTTTCTACCATGTTCGACTTCAACACATGTAATCGCATGGCTAGATTCGTACTTTCAGGCGATGGGATTGAAGACCCTGGGTCTCATCTTTTTGATCCAGGCTGCGATGGAGCATGTATGATTTTCATCGTCACATAGATCCACTTTGTATGACATGTGGCTATGTCATCTTAATTTAAGTCTTCTCGCATAGATCCACAGTGTATTCCTGGTGGCTATGCAACATTTGATGGCATGGATCCACGGTGTATGATTGGTGGCCATGACCTACATTTATGATTTCATTCATTTGTGATCTGAGCATGGGAATGCCTACCCCATAATTGGTATTATATTCTGCAGATGCTTGGTTGTTTGCAGGTTTCCAATTAGGTGCGCTCCTGGTTTCTGACACACACACACACGTTTTACAAAGTATTTTGACTGTCACTAGTTCCGACCTGATACTTTGGGGGGCATTCTGTTACACATGATTTTGGTCACTCTGGTGATGTTTCAACAGTGATGTATTCAGGCTCCCAACAAGGACTTTTTTCCTGAGAAAAATGATTGTTGTCTTCTTCCAAAAACACATTTTTAAAGTGAGTTCGCAGGCTGCTTATGATCTAGGGTGTGAGAATCCTTCATTCTCGCAGGCCACCCACACTTAGGGTGTGAAATTCTCGTAGTATGCTCCATATATAGGGTGTGAACTTGTTTTCAAGCTTGGAAAGGAGAAGAGGTCTCGAGGGTTCTAGAAGGGAATCTTCTAGAAAATGAGTTGGCATTCACATGGTTGTCATTCTACTGACTTCTCAGATTTGATGGGATCATCCTCATCCATGTAACCATCTCTCCTTCTCCTATATATTGAAAGGTTTCTCATGGAAAAGGTTAAGCAAGATTGAATGAAGAATTGATAAAAGAATTGTGTGAAGAACCCTGCTTGGACAGAAGCTTGAAGGCTCTATTTGGTCTATCAAGAGGTTTTGGATCTTCTTCATGCAAGTATAGAGCAAGTGTGTGTGTTGGAACCAAGGGTCATTGAAAGGAAGCTTGCAACATCAAGGTGATCAGGTTGTATCTTCTACTTTCAATTAATATGATACAACGGTATGCCCCTTTCCCATAAAGTCACTTTTACTTTATTGCGTAACTCCTTGATCATATGCATAGGTTGACATTGAATATACTTTATCGTCTTCACTTTGGTTGGTTTTTGTTGTCTTGGTCTTGATCTCATAAGAGCGCTGGAGTGAAGCGGGAAAAACAGAGACCTAGGAAGCGATACAAAGGTATGTCACTCGTTTCTTCTCATCAGTAGATTCAATGATCACAACTTAGGGAAAGAGTCGTGTCCTGTCCTGTTTTGTTCTAGATCCAGGTGGATCCAGGGAGATCTGTTAGTGTCCGTACCTACTGATTTGTCTGATAACACCTGCTAAAAGGAGAGCATTGAGGCATTTGTCATTAGTTAGCATGAGGAACAAAGAAGGAGATTCATAATTTGGTGGAGATCGGACGAAGAACATGTTCATGAACCAAGGACCTTGTGCGTCTTTCACGTGTGCCAAATGCAAGCGGTACATGAAAAAAACCCTCCGAATAGCAGCCAATGATGAAAAACTTCTGACAAAGGTGAGGAAACCACCAATAAGGCTAATGGCATCCAAGGCATTACACAAATCCTAAAGTGTGAATAGATGTCTTGTCGTCAAACACAAGGGAAACCACCCAGTCAATGACCAATGATGAAATGTCGATTGTTTTGTTCAAGGTGACCTACCAGTGATGAAAGTAGGGCTAGGGTGCATGATAATACTAAATTATTATGTGATTCTGAGACAAACTGAGGGTATGACCGACCTGCAAAGTCAAGATTTCTGAGGAGTGGATGACATAGGTTGATGGACTTCCTTTGAATGAGAGCATGAGATATATGGTGGACTCTGGCAGCATAGACCCAACAATGTCACTATTAGATGCAGGAGGCATCCATAATGTTCTCTATAGGGACTGGAAGAGTAACCAGTCGGTAGAGAAAACTCTATAACTAGATCAGCTTCCTAAGGCTATGCTAAACCTGAAATTATGATGACACAAGGACTCAATAACTTTTTGCTCTGTTCAAAGGCGACACGACTGCTGCCAATTACAATATAGTACTCCCTTCTTGCCCGTCTTTTTTTTTTTTTTCATAACAAATGAATGCTATGATACAGAGGAGGGAACGAGTGTTGCAAGAAAGAAAAAACTATTTCTGGTAGTGGAACATACCTATGCTTAATGCAAGGAAATGCATGCAGGAGATGGACAATCGGGGTGATGTTCCCTCCAAGGTATAGGGTGTCAAATTGTGAAGGATATAAACAAGGCTCTGTTTGGTTGAGGATGCAAAAACTACTTAGGCAATGGCTTATAACGCAAAGCGAGAACCGACTAAAGGCTCAATACAACAAGTTTAGTATGAGATGAAATCACAACTTAACGCCAGAAAATGTCATTTTTTTTATATCTTTTAGTCTACTTGGTGTGAAAAAGGAGTAACCTTGTGCCAAATAGATGTCTTTTCAAGTCCAATTTACGAGTGTGAAAAAGACAAGTTCACTCGACAATCTTTTCTATTTTTGATAGCGAGTTGGAAAAGAGCTTAACTGAGATTCATGATCTTTCAAATCCAATTTTAACGAGTGTGAAATGGACAAATCACTCGACGATCTTTTCAGTTTTTAGATAAGTCGGAAAAGAGATTAACTGAGACTCGTTTATGGGAACCCTAATCAACATGTAAGGGGGGAGGCCAAGGATCCCATCCCGGTCTTCTACCAAAAGTCAGTACCTTACGGATAACTGACAAAAGCTTGGGAGAACCCAAAGCTATCCAAGTTGAAGAGGAGAAAGTGCTAATGGAGTACATGGTCTCTGTTATGGTTTGGATAATATCTCTTGATTGAAAAGACATAGGTGGGGGTATGGGATGCCCCATTAGGTCGTTCCAATTGAAGGGGACTTCGTCAGGACTTAGAGGGAGAGCATTCGGGGAAATAATAAATCTCTCTTGTTTAGAAGGGGGAGGATTTGGAATGTTGATAACATGCCTGGAAGTTGCGTCACTCTCTTTAGGGAGAGTGGGATTGACTAGAGATTGCACTGGTGTGGTCACTTCTTCAATTATAGGTTGAAGAGGGTGTCTAGTAACAGAGACAAGAGACGTCTCACCCTTGACAAAGGGGGTGAGGTTGGGGGAAGGTCGCGGTGGGGGAATGACTGAGACCATCAAAGAAGAAGTGGTGTGAGGATAAATCATGGGTGTCTCAGAATCTGAAGGGATTTTGGGTGAGCCCCACGCCTCTGGTATCTCAACAATCATTGGACACAAATGAGTAAAGTGACTTCCTTCACAAGTCCTGCAAAGGAATTTAGGCTTACGTCTTAGATGTTTAGGTTTCTCGATGTGACTAGCCGAGGAAACAGAGTCGTTTCCTGTATGATGAATAGAAGCTAGAGACATGACACGGATATGATTTGGGGTGACGAGGATGGTGTCCCCAACATAATTGGGCAGGGTTGGGAGTGAGTCGTCGACGTAATTTGTAGGGAATGTCGACCCATCTCCGACCTGACTGGTGGAGGTTGGTGATGGAGCACGATTATGACTGACAGTGACTGGGATAGAGATAGATGGAGGTATTTGATTCCAAGGTCTCTTGGAAACATTCATGGCTTCAAGCATGGCCTCATCCGAAGTCAAAGTTTCATTTAAGAAATCATGCGAACAAGATAACGAGGTGGCCCATACAGGCCTAAGAACAAGATCCTCCTCGTCCATCCACGAGGTAACAGGATTAGGATTGGCGGAAGAGTCAAGAATGGCTTGATAAGCAATCTCTGCTGTCGATAGTGGCATAGCCATGCCAACATGCGACTGACCTTCACCCGACGATGTCAGAGAAGGTAGGGTCCATGGATCAGTAAGATAGGAAGTGCAGAAAGGAATGGACATCCCTACTGAAGCATGCCTACTAGACATGGCGTAGATGTGGTGAATCGGTGCCAAGAAATCAAAAGTACCCATGGGGGAAGAATACATTCTGACACCGATATTCTCAGTTGCTGGCTGAGAATTTTTGATTACCGGGATCGACGGACCAACAGATGCGTTAGGACTAGAGTACACAAATGATAACTGGTCGACCATCATGATCTCCCCTTGATGAGGAAAACAATGTGTGCGGAAGATGGACGATATGACAATGACCATAGCATAAGTCCAATTGCGACCTAGTAACAAGTTATAATCGAGAGGTGCATCAACTACCTCTACTTCCACCTGTACTGTCTTCCCACCTAACTGGACTGGAAAGGCGGGAAGAATACCATGAGGGTGGAAGGAATGACCATCAAATGCAGTCAACATGTTTGACGACTTGGAAAGGGTTGGAGAACTGATAGCTTTTCAACAGACTAGGGACATCACGCAAGTGGCAGAACCTTCATCAATGACTGCTCATTTGATAGTATACTTGGAATACTCCATGTGGATTTGGAAAGCCACATGGTAGGTTAAGCGAGGCTTCAAATCTGTGACATCAAACTTCATAATTTTCGAGCCACTAGGTTCTAGAGCTCCTAAGGCAGAGAGTAAGGCATTCCTCTATGATGGACACATCTAGAGTACCTCCAAAACTGACATTGCACAAGGGGTTTGGCCTAGATCCTCAACAATAGAGTAGTTCTCGGCGGCTCTAGCATTAGGGTTGTGGGTAGAGCGCTTGAGTAATCCTTTCAGAATACGAGGCAGTGGATTTGGTTTCTCAATCTGTAAGTTCATCTTCAAAGGTCGAGGAGGAGCTTCTGGACCGGTACTAGCTTTTGAAGAGCTATAATCTCGAGAACGGGTGGCTATATCAATTTTTGCATCGACCATATTGATACAAACACGATCGCCATCTTGCAGTGGTGGGTTTTGACTTCCACCAGGCACATTTCCATCATTTGAAGAGATTGAGGCTAAGTGTTGGTTGTGTGGGAATGGATTCATCAGCACAGTGGGTGGTAGATTTAAAAGCCTCTCAGCCTCCGCAAGTTTGGGGCATAAGTGTGTAAGGTGGTCATCGATACAAAGTTTACAAGGAAACTTCACCTTACGCTTCTCTCTCTTTCCCTCCCCAGTATTATCATTATGTTTCCCATTATTATCTTTGTCCTTGGGTTTATTATTCTTCTTCTCACCTGTATGATTATTTTGACCTTTCCTTTTATTCCCATCTGGTTGTTGGTCACCATTTGGGTTCTTCGATGATTGCACAGAATGCACATCCACCGACTGGATGGGTTTGTAGGATCAAGTCGAAGCTAGTCCTCTGGCAGACTTCATTGTCGAGTTTGTGGATTTTACATTGGTGGATCTTATAATGCCATCGACATGAGGTCCATGATTCTGTCTAGGATCATGATTTGGCCACGGTGCATATGGAAGAAGGTGTTATAACATCCCAGACTGAGCATATATCAAATCAAGTTGATGGGCCCTAAAGATATATTCTTCCTCGTTGAAGACCCTGAAAGTAGCAATGTCCTTTGAAATAGAAGTGTGCAAAGACTTTAGGAACCATTCTAAAAGAAAGGGCGGGGGTATAGGAGTCTTAAGCAACCGCCTTCACCTATGCCATTCCTGGATATGGTCTGAGATGTGAGTGTCGGTGCCCTGGCGTAAAGTCGACAAAAGTTCAAGGCCATCATCATAACGAATGGGCAGTTGAAAGTGGTTGAGAAAGGCTAGCACCAACTGACGAAAATACCTTTATGTACCCCTAGGTAGCTCAATGTACCATTGTAACACAACTCCAATAAGAGTGCACTGAAACAATCATAATCTAATAGACTCATGATTCAGAGAATTCGATGAGCACCAAAGGTGAAAAGTAGTGACGTGATCACTAGGGTCCTCGCCATTCTTTCCTTCAAAATTTGGAATGTCTGATGGAAGTTTGGTAGGGACAGGGGGTCATGTGGGATCATGACTCACCGGGTCATTCATTAGTTTAGACAAATCTAGCAGATTAAGTGTGGCCAGAAAGGGAATATGGGGTTGCGACATCTGACTCCATCCTCCCGCGAAAGATTGTGTGTTTGGAACTGCATTTCATCCGGTATTATGGTAAGGACCAAAACCTTGTCCAGAATTATAAGACCCTCCTCTAGGGCTGATTCGTAAAAGATGGATTGGGCATAATTCCAGCAGGAATGTTCTGATAAGGGTTATGAAAATTGCCCCCAGCTGGATTAGATCCAAGTTGAGGGTTGTGAATATTTCCCCCAATTGGATTGGATCCGGGTTGGGGAGTGCCCAATGTGTAGGACTAACCTCCTCCAGGTGGGAACATGGAGGATTGAATTGGATTCTTCATGCCAAAAGTATTGGTCGGAATCGACATCGAGGGGATAGGGATATAGGGCAGAGTTTGTCCGCCGGTTAGGTTGTTCTATCCAGCTATAGAAGGATAAGACCCGGGGTTAAGAACAGGGACACTTCCTACATTATCATTTTCTTGGGGAATATGAGAACCAATAAACGGGAAAGGAGTGCAAGGAGGTGTAGTGCCCCCAAGTCCAAAGCTAGTGTTAGGGCCAACAACTGGGATGGCAGTCGAAATCTGGGACGTAAAGTTAGGCATGCCATAAGAAAATGGACTAGAAGTCATAGGGATAGTTTGATAATTGTAACTCAGCGAGTGACCGAAACCCCCAAAAGGGTTTGATGCAAGATATGAAGCATTAACTACATGCCGAGCCACAGTACTGGTATAAGCCTCTGACACTGCAATTGTAGTGGCTGTAGGCGTCGAAGGGGTGCCATTAACTATAGTGGGTATGGGAGTCGAAGAACTCCCAGTGTTCTGAAGACTAGACTTGGTACTCATCCTTGCGGAACCATAAGTTTGAAAAGCGGATATGTGTGTACCACTCCTGATAACTCTACACCTTTTAGAAGGCAATAACTCGAAAACCGATGGTAACTATAACAACCAACGAGACCTGTGAGGAAGTTGGTCTGATTCTATGATGACTTATGACTCTCCAATGAATAAAAATATATCCTAAGGCCAACTAGTAGTCAAAGAGCATACCAAAAAGTCAAACGGCCAATATGTATGCAAACGGGCTAAAGTGGTTGAGTGGCCTCCCTCGCTAGAGAAGGTATGCCTCGTCCAAGAGGTACCTGAGATTCCCTGCTAAAGTTTGGAGGTAACAAAATCAGATATAAGGTCCCTCGTAGGCTTAACAACCAGTCGGTCAGATCCCCCCGGAGAGGTAATCCTCGATAAAGGCTGTGTGTTGTCCGACCCCTATTTGACTCAGGATACAAGCAGAATAATGTCTGTCAGTAGCCTATGAAATACCTAAGTCAAGAAACTAATCAACCACTGTATAACTGATGCAAATGATAACATTCGTAAGTCTGGATTACCATATGGGAAGGGTAGCAAAGCCTGAAACCTTGAAATCACCACCACTCACAGAGGTATGGGCACTAGCAAGATCCCCAAATATGAATAAATCCACAGAAATATCTCTGATGCTAGGTGAGCATCCAGGGGTTATCCCTTCAACTAACTTTGTGCGACCTCGTGCTTAACTCCGGTGTGAGAAGAGCCTCATGATATTACAAATTATACAATGGACTTCTCAACTCCCTGTCTCATACACATATGTTGATCTAATTGCCTTGGAAAAGTTTACTCACAAAATCCTATTCCAAGGCACTAAATCCTATGCTAGTTTGTGCACCCTAAAAATAAGTTTGTGACTAATCAATTTTAGTTTAAAGCATAAATTTTATTGGTCGTGATTACTCAAAGAGGTATGGAAGTGAAACTCACGATGTTATGACTCTGCAAGAAAATAAGTATGGATACAATGCAAAGTCTATCTTTAACTATTGAATGAATGATATGCTAATAAAAAAAGTGCAGTCTTCAATTTCAACTTTGCAATTCAGAAGTAATATGCAATCTTTCACTAAATGCGCTAAGATAATGATGAATATTCAAAGAAGATAAATGCCAACCAATGCAAAATGCCTATATATTTGTATTTTCAATATACTAAAAAGAAAATGCATGGACTGATGAGCAACCTGATATATAAATTCTACTGTGTGTAAAAGCAATAACTCAAGCAGAATACCAAGTAGCCAAGCAAACAACCTAGAGAACAAGGACAAATCAAAAGTGGAAAACAAAGAGAAAGACTATGCCCAAAAATTCAACTCCAAACAGGTTTCCTGTCATCCCAGAGAATCTCAATAGGCACTACAGAGATCTAAGAAGGCTCAGTAATCTTCAAATCCCACCCAACAATCACCAAACCAAGAAAACAAGCAAGGGAAAGTGGCATACGCGACTGTTAAGAAGAACATAGTGTATATACGCATCTTGCAGTGATACAACAAGCGTGTATATGTGACTGTCAAGGAAAAAGGGGCATATATGCTTTAAAACAAGGCCAGGAAGGGGTAAAAGACTGAAAACTCAAACCTAGAGTGAAAAGAATCTGTCAAGCAGTGGTATGACAAGGAACACAAAGGAAAAAGAGCATTGTAAAAAGAATAAGTACTTCAACCCTTAGAAGGAAGATCTATCCCCAGTGGAGTCACCATTTCTGTTACAAGGGAAAAACTCTCTATGGCCAAGGGTAATCCACAACAGACAGGTATGACTGCAGAAATCAACTCAATTCCAATCATATGCTATACAAACCAATGTGCAAGACAGGAAAGAGACTTACCTCGATCCAACGTTCAATGATGCTCCACCATTGAGCACTTTGACCCCAATCTTTATACCTGAAACCGATCTTCAACAAACAAGCAGAGCAAGTACATAGTGACGATATGAAAGGTGTTAGCACATGAGATAACATAATCCATTAATAAACATTACAAACACACCCATGGATAATAATCATATATTTGCAAGATATCAATAGGATAGGAAAGGAGTATTTCTATTAATAATTGATCAGCAGAAGTGACAACGTTACAGACTTCCATGTCGACACGGTTCAAAACCAAGAAACCAAGTTCCTTCCAACTGGGTCTCCACCACTTCAATCCTCCACCAAAGACAAGCTCATAGGAAAGAGACAATGAGGTCCTCTCAACAATAAGTAAAGAGCTTGGGGGCTAAACACTGTGTTCAGAATTGAGGGACAAAGGGATACAGACTCAATATGAAGTAATTTCTCTAGAGTAAATTTTCTCTCAAAGTTGAATGCTTTCTCCTTCTTTTCCATAGCTCGAAATTGTGCTCTTATAGCCTTCAGTATGTAACTGAAGGGCCGATTCGGAATGTTTCCAGTATATGGAAGGCCAAGGATCAGAGATCTCCTGTCGTGACATGGAAACCCGACCTCATTTTTGTATTTTTTGGCACAAATTCTGATGTACGCATGTTGTAGTGGATCAACAAGCGTATACACATCTTGTATAACATATAGGGAGCGTATATGTGGAAAAATGTATATTTTTAGCTCTGGATTCATCAAAAAGGGATGATGAGTCTGCATAGAGAAATGGAAAAATGCCCTATGTGAAAGATAGAACTGGTGAGCCAAATCTTGCTATAACAACTCAAAAGAAGATACTTCCTCACCAGATGAAGATTATGATAGTGAAAATGATTCATAAAGAGTACTCTTTATGGAATTAGAAAATTATGAAGAAGATTATGAAGAAGAATGTGAAGTGGATCTTGAAGCGGAACTAATCAATGCCTTAAGTGAGCTAAAAAGACAAAGGAAGAATAACAAATCACTCAAGGGAGAATTTCTCAAGGTAAAAGAGGGTTCTCAAAATCCCAACTTTGAAGAAGATCAACATATGATTATGAATCTAAAATTCCAAGTAGAAGAAACTATAAGGATTGAATAAACACTCAAAATCCAGCTAGAAGAAAAAGAGAAAGTGAAGGAGAACTTGGAAGCATAAATAGTCTCAATAAGGAAGGAACTTCAGAGAAGAGACATACAATAGAACAACACAAAATATTGGCTGAAATTATCAGAACTCAAACACTATACTATGACAAGTATGGACTAGGATACAAACAAACACATATTGAGAAGCGTTCGAGCTCCATGACAACAGAAAAGGAAGGAGAACAAAAGAGTTATGCAGAATCCATCAGAGGTCCCACCAAGAAGGAAGAATGCAAGACTTCAAAGGAGAACATTTGAGAAATGCAGAGAACTTGAGAATAATATTACAAAATAACTGCACCATCTAATCAACAACCAACAATGGAGAGAAATAAAGAAGAAGATTACAGAAGAGTGGCAACTTTCAAAATATCCCCCACACTCAGGTACCAAACTATTTTTCTTGGTTTATATTATTCCAGTAACAATTTTGGGCACAAGGTTATACACTATAGAGCATATTCTAAGAACAAAAGACACTATGAAGGACACTCTAGAATTAATGATATTAGAAAGCCTCATGAAGTGTACAATAGAAATTACAACAGTTTTGGCTCATTAAATTATGAAGTAGAATGCTACAAATGAAACAATTTTGGACCCCTAGCAAAATATTATAGATTGATTGTTGCTCCAAAGGAATCAAAGTAGGATCTCAACAATAATTTAAAAGAACCATCAAGGATATGGAAAATGAAGCAATATAAATTGGTTACTGAAGAATATCTGATTTATCTTCAATATCAATGCAGAAAAGGTGATTGGTACGTTGACAATGGTTGTTCAAAACACATGACAGGTGACAGGGACATTTTTGTAACCCTAAAGAAAGAAAGAGATGGATCAAATTTTTTTTGCAATGATAATTCAGCCAAAATTATAGGAAAAGGCACAATCAAGCTTGGAAGTAAAGATTCCATGGCAGAAAATGTCCTACTTGTCGAAAATATGGAGCATAATCTACTAAGTCTGAGTCAAATGTGTGACTAGGGACATACACTTCTATTTAACTCAAATAAATGTGATATAAGGAAAGAAGTATCAGGAAAATTGGTGGCTACAACAATAAGGAATCCAAACAACATATGCATCTTAAATGAGATTGGAAAGGAAAGATGTTTCTTGGGAAAGGAAAATGAAAGTTGGATTTGGCACAAAAGAATGGGTCACATGAACTTTGACAATCTTGTCAAAATCAGTAGAAAGGAGGCAGTAAGAGAAATTCCTGAAATTTCAAAGCCACCCAATACTATGTGCAAGCACTGCCTACATGCAAAACAAACAAGAATTGAGTTCAGAATGAAGGAATACTCTACAAAAAAACCATTGGAGATTGTGCACATTGATCTATGCGGACCAATGAGAAAAAAAGGGATGAATGATGAAAAGTACTTCATGCTACCTATTGATGAGTTTACAAGAATGACCGCAGTTTGCTTTCTCAACAAAAGGTCATAGGAATTTGAATGTTTCAAGATATTCAAAGAGATGGTTGAAAATGAGACTGATCTGAAAATCAAGTGCTTGAGATAAGACAATGGAGGTGAGTTCACATTAGAGGAATTCATGGATTTTTTTGAAGACCATGGATTAAAAATGAATTTCTCAGCAGCTAGGGCACCTCAACAAAATGGAGTCATTGAAAGGAAGAATAGAACTGTATAGGAGATTGCCAGAACCATGTTGAAATATTCCAAGTTGGGTAATGTATTTTGGGTACAAGTAGTACACACAACCATTCATATCCCGAACAAAGGAATGCTTAGAAGTAACAATGAAAAGACTCCATATGAACTATGGAAGGGAGTATTGGAAAACATCAAGCACTTTAGAGTGTTTGAAAGAAAATGCTACATAAAAAGAGAAGATAACAAGATTGGAAAATTTGACTCTTAAGTTGGTAAAGGCATATTGGTTGGATACTCAAGCAAAAGTAGGGAATACAAATGTTACAACCTAAGACTCAAGCAAATAGTGCAAAGCATCAATGTAAATATTGATGAAACAAATGTGTTGAAGACCAGAGAAGAGAGTAGAAATTAAAAAGAATATGAAGCAAAAGAAGAACTAAAAGAAGAAGAAGAATAAGAGAAGTAGCCAGAAGAAGAAAAAGAAGAAAATGACCAACAAGATTTTCAAATACCTTCTAGGACACCTAACCACCATGTTTAGAAGAATCATCCACTAGAATAAATAACTGGAGATAAAAACAAAGGAATAGAAACCAGAGGAAGAAAACGAGTATGTACACCAGAACATAGACACCGAGCACTAATATCCATAGTTGCACCCAACAACTTTGAGGAAGCCAACAATGATGAACATTGGATCAAGGCCATGGAGGAACAACGAAATCAAATAGAGAGGAATGATACATGGGAACTGGTTTCGATACCTAAGGATAAAAATGTGATAAATGGGTGTTTAGAAACAAACTAAATAAAGATGGACAGGTAACCATAAATAAGGCAAGGATAGTATGCAAAGGATATGCTCAAGTTGAAGGAGTAGATTTTGAAGAAATTTTTTCTCCTGTTGCAAGGATGGAAGCAATCAGAATGACTTGGCCTATGCATGTTCCAAAAGGATCAAAGTATATCAGATGGGTGTAAAATCAACATTTCTAAATGGAAAATTAAAAGAATAAGTCTACATCGAACAACTAGAATGGTTTCTACTGTCAAAAAGAGAATATTGCATTTGCATACTGAAGAAGGATATGTATGGAATCAATCAAGCTCCTAGATCCTAGTATTCAAGATTGTATAAGTACTTATTACAACAACAAAAAATCAGAAAGGGTAATGCAGATATCAATCTCTACATAAAAGTGGATCGAGACAACATACTTATGATTGAAGTATATGTGGATGACATCATATTTGGAAGTGATGATGGCATGATGAGTAAGAAGTTTTCCAAAGACATGCAGAATGAGTTTGACATGTCCCTTCTTGGTGAGCTGACTTTATTTTTGGGACTTCATATATCTTAGCTAGATGAAGGTATTTTAATTTCCCAAACCAAGTACATCAAAGAAATGTTGAAGAAATTCAGAATGAAAGATTGCAAACCCATAAGTACTCCTATGGTGGCTGGCTGCAAGTTGAGGAAAGATGATGAATCTAAGGAAGCAGATTAGAGACTGTATAGATCGATGATTGGAATCCTACTCTATGGGACATCTTCAAGACCATATGTAATGCAAGCAGTTGGATAGGTTGCAAGATTTCAAACAACACTGAAGGAAACTCATGTTCTGGCAGTAAAAATAATCTTCAGATATCTTAAAGGAACAACAAAGTTTGGATTATGGTATCCGAAAGGGAATGAGCTGACCATGGTCGCCTACACAGATGTAGATTGGGAAGGAAACATTGATGATAGAAGAAGTACTAGTGGATCATCCTTCTACTTGGGTGATTGTCTGATATCCTAGTTAAGTAAGAAGCAATCCTCAGTATTATTGTCTACAACATAAGAAGAGTATATTGCAGAAAAAACATGTTGTACTCAGGTCCTTTGGATAAAGAAAACCATGCAAGACATACAAGTAAAATATGATGAGACCATTTCTATACTCTGTGACAATACCAGTGCTTTAAGTATCTCCAAGAATGTAGTGATGTATTCCAAGAACAAACACATTTCGATCAAGTTTCACTTTCTACAGAAACAAGTTATAGAAAATAAAATTAAGTTGGAGTACATTGGGATCAAAGAACAGATTGCAGATATCTTCACCAAAACTCTTCCAAGAGAGACATTCAAATATATTTGATATAAAATTGGAGTAGTTTCTTCCTGACAATGATCTACATCGAACTTTGCAAAGAAGATAGGGGGAGAGAAATTGTCAGGGGATTTACCCATTGTCATTGATGTCAAAGGAGGAGAGAAAGAACAAAATAATGGAGATAGGGGGAGCATGCGTGTCGCCATCAATTCTAAAGGGGGAGATTGTTGGAAAATTGGTTTTCATTGATGTCAACTCTAGAAGAATTATAGAATCCTCTATAAGTAATGGGTGTATTTGAAAAATTCTCCAAAGTGGTCCCCTTATGGTGTAGCAGGAAGAGAATTTGTCACAAGGGAAGCATGAGTGTTTCCATCAATGCCAAAGGGGGAGATTGTTGGAAAATTGGTTGTCATTGATGTCAAATCTAGAAGAAGTATAGAAGCCTCTAGAAGTAATGGGTGTACTTGAATAAGTCTCCAAAGTGGTCCCCTTATGGAATAACTTTAAGCATGGCCCTCACAGGAAGATACTTTGAAGAAGTCTACAAAAATACCAGAGGTGTGGTCATGAATCCCGAAGTTGTTTGAATAAAAAGAGGATGATTGACTCTACAAATGCATTCAAAACTCTGATAGATGGATATTCCTTGTCATATTTTGTGACTTATTGATCATTGATCAACACATATTTCTTGATGAAGGAAATATTAGTGGTAAAAATAAAGCCCCTTGATCAAGGGAAATGGAAAATCGAATCACAATGAAAGAGGTTAGTTTGATACCCTGATACAAAGACATGGATGCATCGATTAGAAACCTAAAGGGAAGACATATGCACCCTATCAGATTTGAAAAAAGAATGCATGTCAGTATTGTGGAAAGGATGGACATCCAGAGATGATATGCTGCAAATACCTAGAGGAGAAGGTCAAATTCCTTGAAGGAGACATGTCCATTGTGTTAGCACTAAAATTCACACTTTGATTGCTAAATTGTAAGCTCAACACCCATCAGAATGTAAAAGATAATTTTTTGGTTTGAAGGATCCATTTGCAACCTTGTTAGAGTCTTATGTTTAAGATTTTATGAAAATTTCAAATTGCATTATTTCACCGATACTCATGGGTGAGTATGGTTTTCTAAAGGAGTTTTTATCACCGTTGTTACATTTCAGTTATTATCTATTGGTGGTAAATACAAGATCATTTGAATATTAAAATTGCTTGAATGGTTGTTGTGGAAGTCTACCTTTACCTGATCAAATTGGAGATATGGTTAGAGGTAGGGTAGTGTAGGAAATAATCTCACTTCCCGAGCATTATATTTCCTTCAGTTTGTAGTAGGCTTATCAATCAATTTTCTTAAATAAATGACATATTTTGACAGTGTTTCAGAGGTTAGTTGCACATATGACTCCATAGCCCAATGGATAAGGGAACTGGAACTGCATGTTCTGGGAAGATCATAGGGAGCATGCCATCCCCTATGGAGCCAGATGTTAACACATAATATTGTATTATGATTTGAGATAATTTCCCAAAATACAATTGTTATAGGAAGGTTCATGTACTTTAGGACAACTTGACTTCAAGTCAGTTTTTCAGGGGTTTTGAGAAGGCGTTTACAGTACTTGATGATTCCATTGTGTAGCAGGCATCATAATATTTCCAACCATATATATTGCATCCCAAAACTATTCTGGGAAGGCCTCCAAACACCCTCTCAAAGACCACACTGCGTTTCTACTCAGAGCATGTTGTGCTTCTGCAATTTTTGAGTGGCTAATTTAAAACTTGGATTATGAACAAATGAGAAGGTATTTTTGAAAACTGGAGGAGGTTTTTGTGCATCACATACCAAATAACAAAAAAGTCTCTCATTTTTGCAAAACATGTTATAGTTAGAGAGATATTATAAATAGAAAATATGCTACAAAATCACTTATCCAGACACACAAAGGGCGCTATGGAATGTGCATAACTATTTTACAGTGGTGCTACAAAATTTCTTGCAGTGGTTAATGTTAAACATTTGATCATAAAACCAAAACTACAAAGTGGGTTTCTCTGAATTTTTTTGTGGAGGAAGATGATATCCATGTTAAATTTTCGACCAAATTTCATCCTAAACCAGTTTGTAAATTGAGGGAAACAATTAAAACACAAGTGTGCTACAAAATGTGTTGTCAATTCTCTGTTTTTCATAGTTGATTGGATATTCACCTTGTTGAGAAGTTGCCAGCTGTCAAGGAGGGTTAAAATGAATTCTCATGGATTATTTATATGTCAAGGGACACCTTCACCTAAGTATTAGCTCCATTAAGACCTCATGCAGTGAGTTGGAAACAATTCATTAAAGACTTCTAACAATTTTCTGAAAATTAGTAGTTTGTTGGATTTTTGTCTCTTTGATTGTTGCCACCTATCTCCAAGGCTTAGAATCCAATGAAAGAGATGGGATTCAACCTCATAAGGATATTTGGATGCTATTTTATATTTAATGAAGGAGAGATATCTTGGAGAAGGGTTGGAATCATGAGCCAAGAGAGGCTAGAGAGAGTAGGAGCAGATAGTTTCCCTGTGTGTGTTCATTTGTAAGCCTGAGGGAATTTTTATCATGTAAATATTCATGAAATTGAAGATTCATGAGATTTGTTATATCATATTGTGTTCTCTTAGTTATCCATCTTCATTTCTATCTTTCTTGAATGAATTGTATCTTTTGAGGATCAATAGTTGTATTTGATTTATAGATTCTTGAGCAACAAAGGGTTTGTTGTAATTGCCTATAACTCATTGTGTTTATTCAAGTAGCTTTCTAATCCATTTTGCAGAGAGGAAATTTGTTTAATGGATTATATACTTTATATTAACTTATCCTTTCTTCCATATTCCATCTTATGATCCATTTTTCCGATATGTTTTTCAATTGCCTTCTAACTTCAGGGTTTTTCTGTGACTCCATTGCCCAATGGTGTAGCCTATTGATCTGCAGTTTGTTTCCCTCTTCCTTTCTTTCTCATCTTGTTGATCCACCTATTAAAACCAAAAAATTATATTTTACATTCTGATGGGTGTTGATCTTACACTTTAGCAGTCAAAGTGTGACTTTCAGTGCTAACATTTTTGGTGTCGTTGCTGGGGACAGATTTGAGCAGATTGAAGAGCTCCCCTGGAAGAAAGAAATAGATCCAATTATTGATGGTAGACAAGAGAGGGACACAAAAAATGATTGTATTATCTACCTGGCAACTCCACAATCAAATAATCCACTGGGGAGGATCCTGTTGATAGAAAGATGAAGGGGAAGAAGTGTAAAACCATGTATCATTTCATTAGTTTTCTACATGAACTTATGCTCTTATTTATCATCTCTTTCCTATCTTTTCCTTTACATATAAAGAGAATCATCTTGTGATTTGTGTATTCGGATGATAATCAACCTTCCTTTATATATCCATCCTTGGAAGAAGAAGACCTGCCTTCTTCCTGTGTTGTAGATGTTGATCTTGTATACTCACCTCAACCTATTCATAAGGATGAGCTTTGTATTCAAATCCCTCCTAAATTTGATCACCCTTGTAACCTTGAGGAGGTTGAAACTGATTCAAAGCCTTCTCAAATCTCATCACCTTATGTTGTTACTGTTGAACCTTGCCATCATCTTGTTAAACCTCATATCCAGCCCACTAGTTTTCAAACTAGAATCAGAGACAATATGTTTAAACCTTTAAGGTTACCATATCAATTTCATCCTTATACTCTTGATTTCCTTGAGTATCTTCCATGGTTCTCTGGATAAGATCATGTTACATCTGAGAGGAATTTGGAGGCCTTTGAGAACTTTGTTGATAAGTTTGAGATAGTTCATGATGATGTTACCATGAGGTTGTTCTCCAAATATTTGTTTGGAGATGTTGTTGTGTGGTTTAAAGGTTTGGGAGCCAATTCCATTGGTTCTTGGATCGAGCTATGCAATGCATTTTTAAAATGTTTGGGTGAGAACAAGTCCCTTGATTAATACTTGGTTGATTTTAATGCTTTGAGGAGAGGGGAAGAGGAAGCCTTTGATGTCTTCAACAAAAGGTTTTATAATGTTTATCATAGCATGCCAATGGAAATCCGACCTTCCGAGATTGCTGCCATGGTGTACTATGAAATGGCTCAGCATTCAGTTGTTTTCCTTCTCCTGAGAGAAAGGAAATCACCATATTTAAGATGCTTATTTGAAGATGTTGAAGAAGTTGAGGAGAACATCCGTGCTAGCAAGAGGATTCATATGCAAGCATATTCTAAAAATTTGCATGCACATGAGAAAGAAGACTGTCAGTATGTTTCATATTCCGAGCAAGAAGACATCAATTATAAATCATATCTGGAAGAACAACAAGGATGTAAGTATGATTCACATTTGGAATCAGATTATTCAATATTTCCAGATATTTCTATGGACATGAATGCATATCAAGATTATGATCAGTTTTCAGACCATTTTGAGCATGTAGTAGTGGCTGATTGCATAGATAACTATATGTTCTTGGTTGATCATAATCATGATGCTTTAAATTATGCCGTACAATTATCCCATGATCATTCTTATGAATAAGGACTTCAATTGTTGATGTTCAAGAGTTGGTTTCGAAAGAACAAGAAGGTCATTTGTTTGCAAGAAGAAAGGCATTTACGAATGAGCAATTATTTTCTGTGGATCAACATGTTTCTGATATTGGTTTTAAGGATCAATTTGCATCCTTGTTAGAGTCTTATGTTTCAAATTTTATGAAAATTTCAAATTGCATTATTTCATCGGTACTCATGGGTGAGTATGGTTTTCTCAAGGAGTTTTTATCACTACTGTTACATTTCAGTTATTATCTATTGGTCAATGGTAAAGACAAGATCATTTCAATGTTAAAATTGCTTGAATGGTTGTTGTGGAAGTCTAACTTTACCTAATCAAATTGGAGATCTGGTTAGAAGTAGGGTAGTGTAGGAAATAATCTCGCTTCCCGAGCATTTTCTTTCCTTCAGTTTGCAGTAGGTTTATCATTCATTTTTCTTAAATAAATGGCATATTTTGGCAGTGTTTCAAAGGTTAGTTGCATGTTCTTGGAATCTCATAGGGAGCATGCCATCCCCTATGGAGCCATATGTTAACATATAATATTGTATTATGATTTGAGATAATTTCCCAAAATACAATTGCTATAGTAGGGTTCCTGTACTTTTGGACATCTTGACTTTAAGTCAGTTTTTCAGGTGTTTTTAGAAGCCGTTTGCAATACTTGATGATTCCATTGTGTAGAAAACATCATAATATTTCCAACCATATCTCTTGCAGCCCAAAACATCTTTGGGAAGGCCTCCAAACACCCTCTCAAATACCACACTGTGTTTATGCTGAGATCACGCTGTGCTTCTACAATTTTTGAGTGACTAACTTAAAACTTGGATTATGAACAAATGAGAAGGTATTTTTGAAACCTCTCTCAATTTTTCAAAAAGTGTTATGGTTAGAGAGATATTAGACATAGAAAAGGTTCTACAGAATCACCTATCTAGAGACACAAATGGCGCTACGGAATGTGCAAAATTGTTTTACAGTGGCGCTACAAAATTTCCTGTAGCGGTTATTGTTACAAATTTTATCATAAAACCAAAAATATGAAGTGGGTTTCTCTGAATTTTTTTTTGGAGGAAGATGATATCCCTGTTGACTTGCTGACCAAATTTCAGCCTGAACCAGTTTGTAAATTGAGAGAAACAATTAAAACACTAGTGCACTACGAAATGTTCTGCCAATTCTCTGTTTTGCATAATTGATTGGATATTCTCCTTCTTGGGAGGTTGCTAGCTGTCAAGGAGGGTTTGAATGAATTCTCATGGATCAGTTAGATTTCAAGGGACACCTACACCTAAGTCTTAGCTCCATTAAGACGTCATGCAGTGAGTTGGAAACAATTCATTAAAGACTTCCAACAATTTCATGAAAATTAGCAGTTTGTTGGTGTTACAGGAGAATCCCCCTATGGAAAAGTGGATTTCCTCTTGGATACTAGACCCCTATGACCAAGAGAGAAAAGTGCTAATGTGGACACTGACATTCCTTTTCATGAAGCTAAACTATTCAAAGAAGAAGAATAAAGAAGGGTAAATACCTTTACCAACGTTTGTCCTTGCCCGATCCACGCTGATCTTGATCTCCAAGTTCTTCAGAAGGTCCAAGGTACTAACTGGTTTCTAATTCTAGATCCTGGATAATGTGTTGAAGTCGATAGGAATAGACTCGTTGAAGGAGAGCCTTGGTGTATCCCCCATCAACGACACAAAACTAACATAGAGATTTAATTGGTGGATCAAATGAACAAGGACTGACACGGGTATTGAAACAGGAATTTGTGATGGTTGACTCTTGAGGTAGATACTTCCTTTGAACACCGAGGCAAGACAACATAAACTTGACATGGACCAAAACTTGATAATGCAATGGATACTATGACTTTCTTCGGGTGACCCAAAGGAGTAAGGAAAATCATAAGATTGGTTCAGTGCAAATGTTCAACGGATTAAAATGCGTGCAAAGATAAAATGTCGTGTTCAAGGGTGAATATAAGAGTTATTGGTGATGTTTTCAAAAACTACTTGGCTTATTTCCTTCAATTTTTCCCCCATCCAGATAGACGAGTACCTCTTTTTAATTTAATGAGCTCGAGGAGGGTAACACATGCTCGATATAAATCACCTTCAGAAAGTCCCTCTTCCTTTATTTAATGAACTGGAAGAAGTAAGGGGGCATTGGCCTCATAGAAGGAGATATTTTTTTTTTAAAGTTTTTAATTGCCCAAAAATTGCCCAAAAAACGTGACTAATGAATTTTGGTTTTTGATTATTGCAGGTAACTTCAGAAAAAGTCATGATCGAGTGGAAATAAAGAGAGCATGAGCTCGATCATGTGGCTGCCTTGTAAATTCCCCGATCAAGGGCCACCTTGAGGAATTGCGGTCTCCTCAAGTTCTTCAAAATGAAAAATATGAAGAAAGAGATTCGTCTTCTTGAGTATATGATCGGGCTGTGGAACGTTGTGAAAAAAGGGTTCCAAATTGGAACGTAGCTTCTTACCATCGAGTTGGAAGATGTGTACTTCCTGACCGACCTCTCGAAAAGAGGGGCCCCCATAGTTTTATTCGGACAGAGGGAACTTCCCGTGCCTGTGGATGAGTACTTGGCAAACCATTTTGTCCCAGGATCGAGATTAGTGGGAGGTAGAATCATGATCAAAGACATCAAGGATCTACCTCTTCGGTCCATTCTATATTCCATTATGAGTATAGAGGGAAGCAACAACTTGCACTTAGTTTCAAGATCACAGGTGGCCTATGGTTTACAGTGTCTAGAGCCAACACTGTTTAACTGGAGTGCAGGGTTCCTTCAGAATGTGGAGGAACAAATTACGAGATGCAGAGAAGGGTAGTAGAAGAAGTTTGGGTATGGTTCCTTTTTGGTTTCATTCTTCTTATAATGCATTCCTCAAATGCAACCTCAAATTTCATTAGTAGTACGGCCAGTGGGAGAACCACGTAAGGAGAGATGGACTAGCCTGTCTCCGAGACTAGGCTCAGAGTCAAAGTTCAGGTTCAACGGTGATTTCTTCGCTTGGCTGAGACGCCAAATGATCGTGATAGAAGACTTCCCATACGCTAGAGTGGATTTCCGGAGATGCATGGAATTGGTTTTTCCAGAAGGGGAGGATTGGGATGCGTCAGGTGAGAAACCAAAACGATCTTGTCAAGTGTTTTTTTTATTTTAAACGTTATATTATTTTTTTGGGGTACATAGAAGATTTTTTAACAGACGTATCGTTTCATTATGCAGATAGGGGAGCAACACGTCTGACAGAGATGACGAGACTGGGACATTGCGGGGATGCTCAGATAGTGGTAGATCAAGGGGTAGCAGCAGGAGGTCTCCAGGAGGTTGAAAGAAACCTTCAAGGCCTCACGACGGGTATCCCTCCTCTTAGGAGGTGGGAAGTGCCACTACATCCATAGAGACATAATGTGGGAGTGTCTGAGAGTCTTAACTCTTTACTCAGGCGAGTAGCCCATGCAGTGATATGTTACTTGGAGCATAATGTGATGTAGGAATATTAGGGTCTTCCTCATTATTCTATAGTATGTATGACGACTTTTGTGGCTGTGAGGACCCACATTTTCCCTATCTATGTACCATTTTGATGTAATCAAACATTTTTAGTCACGCTATATATATATGCATTTCCTAGTTTTTATAGTGCCAAATGATTTGCAAATAATAATGTCTTTTATGTGATGCGTTTAAATTTACATGATGATATATGATGTGATTTATTTCCTTTATGAAAACTCATCTATGTGTGAGATACCTATCCATGATGTAGTTAGCTAATGAATCTGAGGTCATGTTGAGTTCTCTTGGTATGTGTCTGTATTCGATAAAATCAAACATTCTTTCAAGACGATGAACTAGTAGATGGAGACGTAGTAGGATAGGATTGTGAATAGCGTAGATTCAATTGAGTTGACAGACCATGAGTTTAGAGTCTAGGTTGATGATCATATGAGAAACACCTAGGGAAGAGGCCTCGGTTAAAATTCCAGTGAGAGCATGATATTCTGCCATGTTATTAGTTGTGAATCCTAAGAAAATACCTCCTGAACTCACCAACTTGTCAGAGTGGTAAATGACCCAAGCTGTAGAAGCAATGTTTTGAGTGTGTCGACTAGCGCCATCTACAAACTCGACAAAGATAGAAAAGGCAGATGTCATCTACGAACGCAAACAGAAGACACAGTATAAGTGGCTAAGAAAAAACTCGTACATGCAAGAGAAAAAGACACACCAAACTAAAAATACAATACTGTACAAAGAACGTATGCTATATTTCCTATGCATAGTACTTATTAAGGTAAAGCCTATTTCGGGGCTCACCTAGGGAGATTCCGTCATAGTCAACTAGCTCGTAGGCGCCTCTATGTAGAACAGGTTTCACGATGTAAGGACCATGCCATAGAGGTTCTAACTTCCATGTCCCTAACTTATCATGAGTTTGGTCGTAAACGAGGACTAGGTCTCCTTCTGCAAAAGTGCGAGGATGGACAGACTTGTCGTATTGATTCTTGATTCACTTTTGATATGTATCATTGATGAGAGAAACATCACGACGTGTTTCATCCAACCTAGTCAAGTGTAAGAAACATTCTTCTTCAACAGAAGTGTGGGGTAGGAGTTCTAATTTGAGTTTCAACGATGGAATTTCACATTCGATTGGTAAAACAACTTCTATGCCATATACTAGCTGGAAGGGAGTGAATCTAATAACAGTTTTTACTGAGGTCCGATAAGCCTAGAGAGTGGAGAAAAGTTGTAAATTCCAAGATGTCTTGTTTTCCCCTACCATCTGTTGGATCATGGTTTTAAGGACCTTGTTGATAGCTTCAACTTGTCGATTATCTTTAGGATAATACGGGGATGAGTTCTCATGGCGAAAACCCAACTTGGCATGCAACTCATCATCATCTAGTTTTGAAAATGTGAACCATGATCATTGACAATCACTTATGGAACACCAAAGCAAGTGATGATGTGGTTGAAAAAGAAAAGAGTTGCAATACGACGATCATTCAGAAAGGTAGGCATAGCCTCAACTCATTTTGTAAAGTAATAGACAAAGATGATTATATAACTGTGCCCCCCGAATGAGGTAGGCTTACACTACATGAAATCAATGCCCCATTTGGCAAAGGGTTGGATGGCAATAATGGGATGCAACAAAGCAGGGTGGGTGCATGCCTTGTTATGAAAAACTTGGTAGGGTGGGCACTTTTTGACTTCCTCAATACAATCCTTGAAGATTGAGGGCCAAAAGTAACTGACACATAAAATTTTCTAGGTTGTAGCCATCTCATAAAGGTGATTGCCACAGGCTCCAAGGTGACAGTCATTGAGGACGCGTTCAACCTCTTCATGAGTCAGACATCGTCACAGGATAGTGTCAATGCCACGATGATATAAAGTGTCGATGATAACAAGGTAACGATGAGAATGGTGGAAAATATGACAACGTTCTTCACAAGAGATATCGGGCTGAAAACGTTGGGTCTGGAGATAAATAAGGATGTCTCCATACCAAGGATCAGAAATGCTAATGAGGAATAGAGATTCATCAGGGAGAGAATCTATAGGCTCAGTGTCTTCATCAGCATGGGAAAAATCATAGATGAGCTCCGCAAACACCAAGGAATTTTTAGATTTGGACTTAGCAAATTCAAGATCGAATTCCTGAAGGATGACGATCCATTTGGAGTATTTGACCCCAAGGACTTGACGTGTTAGAATATGATACATGAGGTTTGATTCCGTGATAACTGTGGTGGTGTGTAGAAAAATATAGTGATGAAATCTCTGGATAGTGATGAGGGCTGCCAAAGCCAACTTCTCAACATGTGAATAGTGGATCTCTGATCCAAATAGACTTTTGCTCAGATAATATATCAGATGTTCTTCACCCAAAGAGTCCTCTTGAACTAACACCATGAAAATAGTGGAAGTAGAGGCCGTTAAGTAAAGGATGTAGTCCTTCATATAGTCTAGAGGATGCAACAAAGGAGTGTTGGTTAGTGCATGCTTAAGAGCATCAAAATATCGTTGAGCAGTGTCATCCCAGATGAAAGGGGCATCTTTCTACAACAATCACATGAATCCTTTAGTGATCTCAATGTAGTTACAAATGAAGCGGCGAAGAAAGTTTTCTTTCCCCTACAAAATTTGGAGTTGTTGCAATTTGTTAGGTGGGGGTAAAGCTAGGATAACTCTAATCTTTAAGGGATCCACCTGAATCCCATCCTTGGAGACAACAAAGCCGAGGAGTCGGCCTGATTCGACAACAAAAATACACTTATGTGGGTTCAAACGAATACGGTAGACCTGGAATCGAAGAAAAATATCCCATAGATGACCAAAATGGTCTGATCGACTGGATGAATGGGAAGGTAATTCATCAAGGTAAAGTTACGAAATATGTTTGATATCGTGGAAAGCATATGACATGGCTCGCTAGAATGCAACACCATCATTTTTAAGGCCAAATGGTAGTTTTCAATAGGTGAAAGTTCCCCATGGGCGAATGAAGGTTGTCTTATGCTGATCAACAGGTAAAATGTCAATCTGGTTGTACCCTGAGAAACCATTCATGAAAGAGAAAATTACGCTACCAACGCAATTATCAATAATCTAGTCGATGAAGGATGTAGGGTAGTTGTCTTTCGAACAAGCCTTATTGAGATCCCTATAATCAATACAGACGTGAATGGTCCCTTGTTTCTTAGTAATCAGAACAATGTTCGAAACCCATTCCATCAAGGGGACAGGATAAATGAAGCCAGATTTCAATAATTTCTCAACTTCTTCCTTAATAGTCACAAAACCAAGAGGATGTTCCATGAAAATTTATTCTGATAGTTCTCCATGAAGAAAGGCACTCTTCACATACATTTGATGGATCTCCCATCCGAATCGAGCAACAAGATAAAGAATCAGTTGAACATAGTTCATATTTGCAACAAGGTAAAAGGTCTCAATGTAGTCGATACCTTCTAGTTTAAAAAATCCTTCCACAACTAGACAAGATTTATGTTATTCAACCACACCTTAAGAGGTAAATTTGGTCTTGTAGACCCATCGACACTTCATGATGTTATTCTCTTGAGGTTGAGGAAATAAATGACAAGTGTGATTCTTCAACAGATATTCCATGTTGGCCCTTGACCAAGTTGAGAGATCCTTGGTCAAGTTTGACCTATTTTGGGACTTCGACAGCCTGTCGAAGGAGGAACGCAAGATGAAGTAGAGATCACAGGATCTCAGCCCCTTTTTGGGTCCTTTTTCAGATTTGGGATTATGTAAGGGGTATGGGATGTCGGCCCATGGGTTTACCCATGTTTAGGCCTATTTTGTAATGTATATATAGATGTCTAGGGAATGTAAGGAGATATAGAGAATGCATCTATGTGATGTTAGACGGATGGGTAAGTGTTAGATCTATGTGATTGAAGGATTATAAGTTCTTTGTGCATACTGTGTGAGACTTGCAAAGATGAGTGCAAGTGACTATAGAAGGCTTCGTGTTGTAACCTAGCTCGGGGAAGGAGGATCTGGTGAGGTGCACACGGATCTCCTGTCCTATGCGGAGCTGGATTTTGTGGCTCTGTGCATGTAACTAATTGACTGAAGATAATAAATAAGAAGAGTTGGTGGACGTATCCCCAGGGTGGAGGTGAACCACGTATATGTTGTGTTGATCTGCTTTGTGTGATTTCTTGATATGTTTATGTCTTTACTTGCTAAGTGCTTTGATATAGATAGATAGATTTGTTTATGCTTTGTGTTAATGATGTATATATGGATGTAGATCTGACGTATGTGAATGTGCTTAGTGCTTGAATCTGCCGCCTGCCTTATTTAGATATACTTACGGCATTAGATCAGACGGATGGGGATGGAAGGGCGGCTTCACATTGAGAAGATAGAGCCTTCTTGGATGGGCTTCATACATCATTACCAGCCTTACATTACACTTACTTCAATTTATCCGTTGGGTACCACTATTACCTATCCCACTGAGGAACGATTCATCAATTAGAAGAACCCACTGCAAAGAATAGACAGAAGACCTACTTGCCCTTTCATTTAATGCATCTACCTATCCACCTGAATACTTATACCTTTTAGCCCCTAGACCACTTGATTAATAATTAATCGCTTAGTAAGTACTTACTGCTACATAACTTCTCTTCATGGGGTCAGGATAGGATTCACCCAGTCTACATCCAGTATCACAGATAGCACAACATCACGTAGTACCCACCTTCAGACCTAGCACCTGCCCTAGACACTTTCTTCATTCATCGCCTTAGTGCGTTGAATGGGTACTACTATTTCCCTTTACGGACGGGATCCACCAACCCCTGACTTTTTTATTACCTTCATCCTAGGATATGGATGGAGTGATGCCCCGGGCACCCATTCATTCAGCCAGAAAGACGAGGGTACGAGGAGCTATTCACCCTTTATCCTACCTTACCTTGGTTACCAACTCTTTACCCACTAGAATAACTATATATGCCCTATACACACTTGCTTAATTAATCACTTAATGGAGTGGCTACTGCTACAGACTTCTCGGGATGGGCTTCCAGATAGATACAGCCAACACCTGCGTTCGATAACACACACTTGCTTACTTCTTACTTCAGGGGGTACCCACTATGACTGACTATCTCCCTACTTGTTTTAGACCGCTCAGTTGTTGGATCGTCGAAGGATCGGAACTGCCCTATGGATTCAGCCAGAACTTATGAGGCACGGAGTGGGGGTCCGCATATGGGAGTGACTTAGACCTTTGTTATTACTCCACCTACTTTATGCATTACTTTATGTTATACCGCTGTGGGATCGTCGGATCGGAACTCCCTATGAATTCATAATAGCCAGAACCTTTAGCATAAATCCTTAGAACTGCCGGATGGATTGATGATGGTCAATGAGAGAGAGAGCCTTGTTGGACTGTTCGATAACAATTGATTACATATTCGTACTTGTACCACTAGACTCGGGCCGGGATCCCCTGCCTCTACCTTGGGTGAGACTTCATCTGCTTCGCAGGTGTTGTCGAAAGGGTCAGTAATTAGGGTTTTGTTGGTGCGTTGTTGTAGCATTGAACCCTGGGTCTGCCCTTGTGCAAACAATCTATTTCTGTGTTCATAGTTGGCTCTCATTCAAGTTGTCCTTGTGCATCTGAGTAGGTAATAGTATAAGATTTTTCAATCTCATGGTTCATCAAAGAAATGTTGGCATGTTGCTTCTAACTATGAGTTTTTTGGCATGAATACATATCAGTAACATCATGATGAATAGCCTTAATTGTCTTAGTATCCCATCTGGGTAGATAAGAAAGGGATGAACTATTTTTCACCACAAAAGGTTGATCATGAGTAAGAATAGTTTCATTCGACGAAGACGGTGGACTAATCGAAATAGAAATATTGAACAAAGAAATGATCTCACCAAAACTCCACAATATTTCATATCTGTGTTAACTTAGAAACAGACAACATATTGACACTAAGGTACAATACATGATATATGTTGACAATTCTGCCATGTCAGCAGAAAATATCACCCTAACCAGCGATGTTGAGAGAAAAATCATCAGCAACATAGATCTTCCTCTCCATAGCTTCATCTAAGGACGTAAACAAGGAAGCATCCTTAGACATGTGATGAGTGTACCCAGAGATGAATACCCATTCGTTTTGTGCATAATGGGACAACAAGGATTGAGAAACTCCAACTTGGAAGGTGAAATTATTAACAGGTCGATGAAAAATATGTTAGCACTGAAAGTCACACTTTGACTGCTAAAGTGTAATCTCAACACCCATCAGAATGTAAAAGATAATTTTTTGGTTTGAATAGGTGGATCAGCAAGATGAGAAATAAAGGGGGAGCGCAACAAACTACAGATCAATAGGATACACCATTGGGCAATGGAGTCACACAAAAACCCTGAAGTTAGAAGGCAATTGAAAAGCATATCAGAAAAATGGATCATAATATGACATATGGAAGAAAGGATAATTTAACATAAAGTAGATCATCCATTAAACAAATATCCTTTCTGCAAAATGGATTAGAAATCTACTTGAATAAATACAACAAGTTATAGGAAATTAAAACAAACCCTTTGTTGCTCAAGAATCTATAAATCAAATACAGCTATTGATCCTCAAAAGCTACAATTCATTCAAGCAAGATAGAAATGAAGATGGATAACTAAGAGAACACAATATGATATAACAAATCTCATGAATATTCAATGTCGGGAATATTTACATGATAAAAATGCCCTCAGGGTTACAAATGAACACACAAAGGGAAATTGTCTGCTCCTACTGTCTCTAGCCTCTCTTGGCTCATGAATCCAACCCTTCTCCAAGAGATATCTCCTTCATTAAATAGAAAATAGCATCCAAATATCCTTATGAGTTCGAATCCCATCTCTTTCATTGGATTCTAAGCCTTGGAGATAGGTGGAAACAATCAAAGAAACAAAAATCCAACTATTACACATCAAAATCACTCATTACGATGATGGCCTAGTGTCGTTATTACCAATGTCACAAGTGTCGCATTTTCGCCGCAAGTTTCACAAATATCATACCGTCATCTTGCCTATGTTGTGTCTTAGACAACATTATCAAGAAAACCTGCAAGACACCTCAAAAGACTAGTTTTGAAGAGGAGAAGTCATTTGACAAAGAGTACAAGTCTTTTTCCATGGAAGAACCCACTCAAAGATCATTTTTGAAAGACAACACTCCCCTATACACTGTCAGGGAGCATCAGTGCTCTGTACCCTCTTTTGGGGGAGTATTGTAACACTTTGTGCCCCATTATGAGGATCGCTTCCATTTCTAAGTGAATGTTGGACTGTTGAGAGAAATCAGAGAAGAATCCCCTTAATCTCTGAAGTTGGTTGGATTCGAATCTGAGGTCAAGGTTTGATCTTAGGGAAGATCCACAACTGAAGGAGAAGAATACTCAACCTATCCCAAGAATATCTTATGTGGTTAGGCCTCTCGAAGCCTATATAAGGAGGCCTCCTCATGGTAAAGAGAGAGACATTATAAGGAATCAAACTTATGATCTCATAAGGGAGATCTCATTGAAGCATCATCATTTTGTGTGTGGATTATTTGAGCAAGGGTCTGGACAAAGAGAGCTTGGTGAAGTTGTTTCATCTACATCTATGGTTGTAATCATTTCACTTTGTTTTCATTAATATAAAATTGTGCTTTGCCTGTTTCCTTTAAGTTTGTGTACATTTCATGAACTTGTTTCTTTTTATAGATTTATTATGAATTTAATCATGGTAGAGTAGGAAGTATGTCTCATTGTTGTTGCTCATTGTATTGCAAGACCTTCTAAAGAAATTGGTGATCAAGATCAGCCTGGATCGAGTAAGGACAAACATCGGTAAAGTTATTTACCCTTCTTTCTTCTTCTTCTTTGAATAGTTTAGCTTCATGAAAAGGAATGTCATAGGGGTCTAGTATCCAAGAGGAAATCCACTTGTCCGCAGGGGGATTCTCTTGTAACAGAAATTGGCGACTCCACTAGGGAGGAACTTTGATTTTTGATTCATTTCCTAGGTCTTGTTTTGGCCTTTGCTCATTTTTTGACCTTCTTCATACTGTGTCTATGATTCTTAGATGTATTGATTGGGCCTTTATTCCATCCTATACACTTTGAATTTATGAGTTTGCTTGAGTTTTTGGATTTCTGGGCATTTTTTCTGAATTTTAAGAGGCTAGCGCTCCCCTGCCCTTGTTACCAAAGAGTTGGTGCTCCCTGCCAGGCTTACACATAGTGTTGCAACACTCTGGTTCCCTTGATACCAGAGCGCTGCCCCTTTTCTGTTAAAAATATTGCAGGAGTTTAATCTCTGAGTTCATTTTCTTGTTGTTTTCACTTACTCAAAGTCCTTACAACCTCAGTACATCTTTGTCTTATCCTTCAACACTTTGCTTTCTGAGAATTGATCACCTTTTGTTTGGAATTTTGATAATTTTTCCTTACCTTGAACTCACTCTTTGTCTTTGACGATTTAGAGTCAACTTACCGTTTTCCTGTCATTTATCTGACTGAGTGAAAGCTTTTGTAAGGAAATTCAAAGGTCTATGCACCTTTCCATTTGATCTTTGAGGTCATCTTGTCCAAGCCTTTTTTCCTTCTTTTTGAGTTTTTGCTTTTCTTTTTGCAAGTTTGGTTATCTTTGTCTTTCTTGTTTAATCACGACGAGAGTGTGTTTTTGTTTGTGTGAAGTTTACTTCTGATTGTCTCAATCTCATTGATCTTAAAGTCTGAATGACATAGGAAGATTTACATCAGATTGATTATCATTCACACATAAATCAAAAGGATACATTTTTTATGATTGTTTTTGGATATTAGAACAAAATTCTACGAACTTTTTAGCATTATACTAGATTTGATTGAGAAACAATTGCATGAGGATATTGCATCTTAGTGTTTGATTGTGAAAATAACATTTTCCTCCTTCCCTTAAATAGGCATTCATTCAAAGAAAATATTGCTTATCATTTCTTATGCATTTTGGGGGAATTGAGTCATAATACCATTAGTTTCATTTTCATAGACCCTTGAGTAAAGAACAACTGCAAAATTAACGCTAATTAAAATTTATCTAGAACATTTTTTTTTTAGAATCTTCCACCAACATTAGACTAGGATTAGCACTTTGGATTAGGCTGTGAGTACAACTCTCCAAAGTATTGAAAGAAAACATTAACATCTTGCGATAGGGAGATAAAATCCAATTGTCGTATAGGTTTTCTGGGATCCCCGTCTCACACAGGGGTTACGCACGAGGTCACATTCGGGAGAGTTATAGAGATTATCCCTCCATGCTTCAACCATTTGTAGTGGTCAGATCGTATATTGAGGGTTCTTCTTGAGGTTCATTTGGTTCATTTGGTCCCAGTGCTTTTTGAAATCCAAATCCGTTCAAGGTCCTCTGGAGTTCTACTAGTCCACTTGTCCTCAGTTCTCTTAGAGGATTTCAGACTTGTTATCCTACTCATACATTCTGACTGGACTGTCAATTGTACCCGCCCAGGGGCTGACTGTGAGTTGGTGTCCTCAGTAGCCATAATATTTAGGTACTTACACAAGGTGATGGTAAAGGGAAGTCTTCATTGTACCTAGAATAGACGGTGGTCAAACTCACTCGGGCTCCTTGGAGGGTAAATCCACAATTTATGCATGGAAGCTTGCACCAAGGCACAAGTCCGAGTGGTTAGTTATGTCATTTGGGATTTGTAATGCTCCAACGACTTTCATGAGTGTGATGAATGATGTATTCAGGCCTTTCTTGGATGACTTTGTGATTGTATATTTAGACGACATTCTTGTTTTTAGTGGGACTTGGGATGAACATGTAAGGCATGTAAAACAACTATTGGATACTTTGCAAAGGGAAAAGTTGTATGTGAAAATGTCGAAATGTGAATTTTGAAAGACTGCACTTGTATACTTAATTCATATCGTGGGAGGAGGACAATTGAAGATTGAACCTTATAAAATTCATGTAATTGTCAATTGGCCTGAGCCAATGAGTGTAACCGAGATCCGGAGCTTCTTGGGTGAAGTTCAGTATTGGAGAAGATTCATTCCCAACTTATCCTTTATCGCAACTCCTTTGCATGCCTTAACCAGTGTGAAGAACACTTTTCAAGGGGAAGGAAAGAAACAAAAAGATTTCAATATTTTGAAGGAGAATATCGGTACCGCATCAATATTAGCACTTCCAAATATTCAACAGCCATTCGAGATTGAGACAGATTCCAGGGGATATGCCATGGGTGCAGTATTGATGTAATATCATAAACCTATATGTTATCACTCTGAAACGTTTAACCAAGCTATTGTTAACTATCCTACATATGATAAAGAGTTGTATGCATTAGTCCAAAGCATAAAGAAATGGAAGAATTAACTGTTAGGGAAGGAAACCATCATACATACAGATCACTAACCCTTATTGTATCTTCAAGAATAGACCAAGTTGCAACAATCTCGACACTACATATGGATGGGTTTTCTGCAACAATTTCATTTGGTAATCAAGTACAATAAGGGTACAAGTAACAAGGTAGCGATATGCTTTCTAGACCTCCTATTGTTGCTTCTATTATTTTGAAGAATACCACTTTATCTCATGATAGCTATGTAGAACAATATGCCATCGATGAATATTTTAAAGAAGTATATGAGAAGCTAACCCATGGTGCACATGTAGAGAACTATTGTCTGTAGGGAAAGTTACTCTATCATCTTGGGAAGCTATGTATTCCTACAATTGAACAAGTCCATGTAATACGAGAATCTCATACTTCTCTTGTGTCTGGGCATTTTGGGGTAGGAAAAACTATGGCTCATTTGCAGAGGTTTTGTTATTGGCCTCAAATGAAAGCATTTGTAGCTAAATATGTAAAGGGGTGTGTGATGTGTTCTACTTGTAAGCCCACTAATAGAAAATTGGGGCTATACTCACCACTTCTTGTTCCATCCCATCCATGGGAAATCATTTCCATGGATTTTGTAGGGGGTTTATCAATGACCAAAGGGGGTCATGATTATTTGTATGTTGTAGTAGATATGTTCAGTGAGATGTGTATATTGATGCCATGTAAAAATCAGATCACTATTGAGTAGACTTCTAATCTCTTCTTTCAGTATGTTTTGGTTCACTTTGGATTACCCACGTCCATTGTCTCGGATCGAGATACTTGATTCCTTGGGGATTTTTGGACTAGATTGTGGAGAATGATGGACACCAAATTGAAGAGGAGAACTACTTTTCATCCACATACTAATGGATAGACAAAGGTGGTAAGCAAAACATTGGTACTTTTGCTTCGAGGCTACTGTAGCAAGCATCCTAAGTTATGGGATGAACAAATACCCTATGTACAATATGCTTATAACCGAGCTTTACATTCATCCACTCAGAGTTCACCTTTTGAGACATGTTTTGGGTATATGCCAAAGGGTCCTTTGGACTTGATATATGGGAGAGATGTCAATGTGAATGAAGAACTAATAGAGGACAAATCCCACAAGTTCATCCAGAAGATTCAACAGATACACCAGGAAGTTAGGGAACAGTTGGAGAAGAGTCAGGCACAATATAAATCTTGACATGACAAGCACAAGGTTGATCATTAGTTCCAGGTTGGAGACCGGGTATGGATTCACATCAGCAAGGAATGATTGAAGGGTGAAGGCAATAAACTCAAGCCCATTCGATATGGACCCTTCACTATTTTGGAGAAAAACGACACTAATGATTTTCGTTTAGATCTTCCACCTTATATGCAGATTTATTCAATTGTGAATGTAGAGAACTTGAAACTTTTTGAGCCTCCCATGATCATGGATTAGGATGAGGAAGTTTCAATACCTTCAGTTGATGAGTTTTCACCTGAGTACTTGGATGAGTTATAGGAAGATATCATCTTGGACAAAAGGATGAGGACTTCACGCAGGGGTGATGTTGATTATCTTCAAGTAGGCTTAAAGGGCACATATCCAAGTAAGGCAAAGTGGATTGAGAAGGATAAAGTGAGGGGACTCTTCCCTCACTTACCAGTTGATTAATGAAATCTTTTGGTGGTCCAAAAAGCTCTTAGTGGGAAGGCGTGATCCAAAAAGGATCCAGAGAAGTTTAAGAACAACTAAGAATACACAGAAGCAAATCAAAATGCTCAGAATGGCTTTAGCTGACATCAAAAGGAGAAAAAATAAAAGTTCCCAAAACTCATTGAAAAGTGCATGATCATGAAGAGCATGTCACAATATTTCTAACAGCGCAAACAACTCATCAAACAGAGTTACGGATCAAAAGTTATAAGCGGTCAAAGTTCAATCAAACTTAGTGAAAAGTCAAAAAGTCAAAGTGACACGTGGCAAGTCCGTACATATGAGTTGGCATGGGATGACATGGAAAGCATGGCATACATGTGGGAAAGTTAGGTGATGACATGTGTCAGTTTCATGGGCAAATCAGATTGTGACAAGTGGTAGTTTTGTGGAAAAATTATATGGTGCCACATGGCCTAGTCATGGGCTGCCATGTGGCACCCCTCCAATGGTTGATGTGTGTAAAAGTTATATGACTCCCCAAGAGTCAAACTCATGACCTCTCATTAGCCTAAAGGCCCCACAAATCTACGCTACTAATACACCATACTATCCTTATTAGTATTATGGTACAGATTATATTTGAGTTTAAATGTTTCATGAGGGTGCAAAGGAAAGGGGCTAGGCCTTTGGCCCAGCCCCTGATTACATGTTTTATCCCATATAACCCTATCCTCCACCATCCTAGGGGCTTATTCATCTGCTATATTTAGCATATCCAACTAACTTAACCACCACTAGAATCTCTGCCATCAGTTTAGCAGCGTGCCAAATTTGTATGCTAAAAAAGGGAGTCCTATGGGATTTGACCCTGGGACCTATGCTAACCAAGTGACTTAATGTAGCCTTCGCTAACCACTCTACCAATCAACTCACTTATTGCATAACCACCAATTTTTAGTATAAGAAGGGGTGTTCACATCCGTACAATATAGATTTTTTCATAGTTTTCGAGACTAGGCATGGATTTCAAGATCTGTCCAGTCAGTTATTGCAGGAGCAGTGGCATGCAAACCGAGGCAAGGGTGTCTCTTGGTTGAAAAAGTGTTCGACTTAGATCGAGGTGTGGATACATTCATTTTTAAGGTAAAATGATGCCACGAACGCAGTGGTGGTGCTAGGTTTCTGATCTGAGCAAAGATTTTGTAGTTTAACTCCAGAATGAGGCATACTTATGTATTTTGCCCAATTATTTTGTGGAGTTAATAAAAATACCTACACATTTGAGAGTAGGACCAAGAGATGTAGTCCACTAGGGACGAACCCCGTTATCAAGTTAATTGTGTTCATATTGCATGATTATGTCTCTTTCCTTTTGAGCTTTTCCTTCTTTATGGTGTACTTTTGTTTATGCTCATTTTATACAATTCTTTAATAAGTCACCTGACGAAAAGATCCTGGATCAGTGTTCATGAAGCCCTAAGTTGTTTGAATAAAAAGGGGATGATGGACTCTGAAATGAATTTAAAACTCTCATAGATGGATATTCCTCTTCACCTTGTTTCCAATGGTAGGTGGTACACCATGTGGTTCTTCACGGTTGATAAGTTATTCTCTCTTAAAGATGTAGCCTTGAATTATGGTCAAGAAGCCCCATATCTATGGATAAGAAGTTACAAGTCATCCCAAAAATTAATTAAAAGAGAAAAGTTGTTTCAAATAAGAAGTTATAGGTTGTCCCTAAAGTTAGGCAAGGGAGGTACTTGAAAAGGTATAAATACAAATCAAAGAGCCTCTCATTTTATCAAGTTATCAAGCAAGGATGTGATCTCTTAGTGAGTTTGAGGTAGAGAATATGAGGAAGCCAAGGAGTGTGAAGGAATTAAGTCTTGGAGTTGTAGAAGGAGAAGGGTTTCTGAATAGCCTAATTGAGCAGGCCCTCGCATGTCAAGTATAGAGCATCTTATGAGTCCCTCACTGGTTTCACAACACTCGTGAAGCGAGGCACTGCTAGATTCCCATGTTGATACTGAGAGGGGGGTGAATCAGTATCAAGTACAATTTTAAAACCTTCTTCAACTTATACTTAAACCATTCAATTATATCCAATGAGAAATGAACAATAGTATAAGAGTTACACCAATACACCACAATACACCATGCACAATATATGAGAAAGAATCAATAGTTTTTGTTCAAAGGAAGTAATGACTTCCAAAGGTAGCTACAGCTTCCAAATGTAAAAAGAGGGATAAACCTCCAAGAGGAAGATACAATCCTCCAATATCAAGAGAGATTTGAACTCTCCATATTTTCCCCTTCCTTCCACCCAGGAATATATGAGAGATAATAAAACTTTACATTAAATCATCACCATCATCCAATCATCACATAGAACCTGATAATGCTTTCTGAGACTTCTTCAATTTTTGCAATTCTTTAATTATTGGAGTACCTTGATCTTGTATATAGAATTAATCAATGTATTCTCTAAAACTCCTCCAAGTTTCACTCCTTTAATACTCCTCAAAAAGAAGTTATAGAAAGAATGGTAGACTTTATTCAATTCTGGTCTATTCAGAAGACCCAACTTGTACAGCATGCCCCGCGCTCAATATTTAACATACAATTATGAAAATCACACAAAAGAAACTAAAGTCCGTACTCTTTCCAATGGAAGTGGTCCCACTTCAGTTGGATTCTAGATGAAGAATTTATGATTGTTTTACCCGGAACACCTGTTTATTAACTAGCTTCAGGACTGGTCACAAACCCTATCTTCCACAGAGTGTATCTCCATAATTATAGCAAATCAAGAGCTGAAATTTTTACCAGAGGTACCTTGATAGGTCTTCTTAATATCATAGTGATTTTACCATCTGAACCATTCTAGAAAAAAAATTATAGCAAAAATGGTAAGATGACTTGAAAATAACATACCTTAGAACACATCACCAAAAGACTTCATCCTCCCTTGAAATCCGGCCTTCTTTTTCTTCTTATTTCCTCTAAAATTCGACTTGTATCTAATGAATGTATAATGATGTTTATTTATACCATTTATGTCACTTCCTTTTAACATTAGGGCCGACCTGACACTTTCTTATTTTGTAATTTTTTTCTTTAATTATCTTCAGGGCCTACATGTACTTCCTTCTTCAATTCACTTTG
>ML797571.1:193620-245439 GCA_009831015.1 Picea engelmannii
CCTCTGCACTCCCCCGCATGGAAGAGTGTACATACTTTTGGGGTGTAAATACTTCATGGGGTATAAACACGGCTGAAAGTAAAAGACCTCTAAATCAGGAAGATAATCAGGCTCCACAATCAACATCTGGTTGATTCATTATTTGTCAAAGTTATGCATTGTGACTCTGCAAAGTGTCTTTGGGACAAATTTCAAAATATTTACGAAGGAGATGCCAAAGTAAAAGGCGCCAAGCTTCAAACCTATAGAGGTAAATTTGAACAACTGAAGATGAAGGAAGATGAAGAAATTACAACCTACTTTCTGTGAGTTGATGAAATAGTGAATGCTATTAAGGGATTGAGAGAATAAATTAAAGGCTCAGTGATTGTTCAAAAGGTACTAAGGTATCTTCCAATGATATGTGATCCTAAGATTTCAACCCTAGAAGAAAAATCATATCTTTCCATGTTGAGCATGGACAAGCTAATGGGATACTTACAACTTATGAAATGAGAATAGAGTAGGATAATCAACCTAGGAAGGAAGCAACTTTCAAGGCATCCAAGAATACAAGGAAGAATAAACAAAATCCAAAATCAAACTGCAGTTGCAACAATGATTCAGAAGAAGATGAAGAAATGGCCATCTTCATAAGGAATTTGAAGAGAGGAACCGACAAGTACAAAGGCATGGTTCCTTTGAAATGTTTTAATTTTGGTAAAATTGGTCACTTTTATTCCAAATGTCTTTATGCTAATAATGTAGATAGTTATGAAGACGAAGTTCCCAAGAAAGAAAATAAATATCAGAAAAGGGATAAGAAAATAAATAAAAGAAAATCCTTCAAGAAAATCCTTTGCTCATGTTATGAGGGAAAAAATCTCTATGGCCAAGGGTAAACCACAATAGACAGGTATGATTGCAGAAGTCAACTCAATTCCAATCATATTCTATACAAACCAATGTGCAAGAAAATAAAGAGGCTTACCTCGATCCAACGTTCGATGATGTTCCATTGTTGAGCACTTTGACCCAAAGCTTTATACCTACAACCAGTCTTCAACAAACAAGAAGAGAAAGTACATAGTGACGATATGAAAGGTGTTAGCACATCAGATAGCATAATCCATTAATAAACATTACAAACATGCCCATGGATACTAATCATATATTTGCAAGATATCAATAGGATGGGAAAGGATTATTTCTATTAATAATTGATTAGCAAAAGTGACAATGTTACAGACTTCCGTGTTGGCACAGTTTGAAACCAAGTTCCTTCCAACTCGGTCTCCACCACTTCAATCCTCCACCAAAGACAAGCTCATAGGAAGGAGAAAATGAGCTCCTCTCAAAAATAAGTAAAGAGCTTGGGGGTTGAACATTGTGTTCAGACTTGAGGGACAAAGGGATGCAAACTTAATATGAAGTAATTTCTCTAGAGTAACTCTTCTCTCAAAGTTGAATGTTTTCTCCTTCTTTTCCATAGCTCGAAATCATGCTCTTATAACCTTCAGGATGTAACCGAAGGGCCGATTCGGAACATTTCCAGTATATGGAAGGCCAAGGATCAGAGATATCCTTTCGTGACATGGAAACCCGACCTCATTTTTGTATTTTCTGGCACAAATCCTGATGTACGCGGGCTGTAGTGGATCAACAAGTGTATACGCATCTTGTATAAAAGATAGGGAGCGTATATGTGGAAAAATGTATATTTTTAGCTCTGGATTCATCAAAAAGGAATTATAAGTTTGCATAGGGAAATGGAAAAAGGCCCTCTGTGCAAGATAGAAATGGTGAGGCAAATCTTGCTATAACACATGCCCCCTAATGTGTGATATCAGAGGAGTATCTACAATGGGCAAAATAAATTATAAATAACCCAGAAGTGGAGTGGTAGAGAACCAATTGGATGAACTCAATTGCTCATTACATTATGTGTTGACTTTGCATACATGGATGCCAAGAATACAATGCAGATCCATGTGGAAAATATACCAAATAAGCGTTCATGGCCATGAATAGGCAAATACAAACGCAGTTACATGCCAAAAGATTTCATAGTCACGAACAAGGCCCAATGAAGCCAGTCTCAAAATCAATCTGAAGATATCTGTATACCATGGAGTACAATCTGATCTCCCATGATCACTGAAGTCAAATAGGTGATGGTCCAATGAAAGGGAAACAACAACTCAGGAAAGTTGTGGCCACATAGTGATGTCTTCAAGTCTTCTACACTATCCACCAAGGGTGAAAGTCTACATCATGTGAATAAAGGAGTTTAATTCGAACACGATGATACATCATTTGATTACCAGTCAATGGGGTATACCGCTAACAAATGCGAGATAGCCTACCAATAATGAAAGTAGGTATCAAGGCACCGAGTACATTTCTACAAGTGTGAATAAAGGAGTCAGTGTCGAACACTTGAGAAATCAATTGATCAGGAGACATTGATGTATTCCCATATATCAATGGCAAGAGGAACTGCCACTAATGACTGCAAACCTCAAGGTACCCATAAAACTCTAGGTCCCATATCCAGAATAAATGAGATGAATTCGATGGAAATAGACCCACTGAAAGGAGAGCATTGAGGCATCTCTCATCAGTCAGCACGAGGAGCAAAGCATGAGCTTCATAATTTGGTGAAGATCGGACGAAGAACATGTTCATGAACCAACGACCCTGTGCGTCTTTCACGTGTGCCAAATGCAAGCGGTACACGAAAAAAACCCTCTGAATAGCAGCCAATGATGAAAAAATGCTGACGAAGGCGAGGAAACCACCAATAAGGCTAATGGAATCCAAGGCACTGCACGAATCCCAAAGTGTGAATAGATGTCTTGTTGTCGAACACAAGGGAAACCAAGCAGTCAATGACCAATGATGAAATGTCAATTGTTGGGTTCAAGGTGACCTACCAATGATGAAACTAGGGCCAGGGTGCATGATAATATCAAAGTATCGTGTGATTATGAGACAAACTGAGGGTATGGTCGACCTGCAAAGTCAAGATTTCTGAGGAGTGGCCGACACAGGTTGATGGACTTCCTTTGAATGAGAGCATGATATATATGGTGGACTCTGGTAGCATAGACCCAACGATGTGACTATTAGATGCAGGAGGCATCCATAATGTTCTCTATAGGGACTGGAAGACTAACCAGTCAGTAGAGAAAACTCTGTAACTAGATTAGCTTCCTAAGGCTATGCTAAACTCGAAATTATATTGATGCAAGGACTCAATAACTTTGTGCTATGTTCAAAGGCAACACGACTACTGCCAATTACAATATAGTACACCAATATTATCTGTTGCTGGCTGAGAATTGTTGATCACTGGGATCGATGGTCCAATAGATGCGTTAAGACTAGAGTATGCAAAGGATAAATGGTCGACCGTCATGATCTCCCCTTGATGAGGAAAACAAAGTGTGCGAAAGACGAATGATATGACAATGACCATAGCATAATTCCAATTGCAACCTAGTAACAAGTTATAATCAAGAGGTGCATCAACTACCTCTACTTCCACCTCTACTGTCTTCCCACCTAACTGGACTGGAATGGTGGGAAGAATACCATGAGGGAGGAAGGAATGACCATCACATGCAGTCAACATGTTCGATGACTTGGAAAGGGTTGGAGAACCGATAGCTTTCCAATAGACCAGGGATATCATGCAAGTGGCGACACCTTCATCAATGATTGCTCGTTTGATAGTATACTTGGAATAATCCATGCAGATTTGGAAAGCCACATGGTAGGGTAAGCAAGGCTTCACATCTGTGACGTCAAACTTGATAATTTTCAAGCCACTAGGTTCTAGAGCTCCTAAGGCAGAGAGTAAGGAATTCCTCTGTGATGGACAGGTCTGGAGTACCTCCAAAGCCGACATTGCGCAAGGAGTTTGGCCCAAATACTCAACAATAGAGTATTTCTGAGAGGCTCTAGAATTAGGGTTGTGGGTAGAGCGCTTGAGTCCTCCTTTCGGAATACGAGGTGGTGGCTTTGGTTTCTCAATCTTTAAGTTCATCTCCAGAGGTGGAGGAGGAGATTCTAGACTAGTACTAGCTTTTGAAGAGCTATAATCTCGAGAACGGGTGGCTATATCAATTTTTGCGTCGACCATATTGATACAAACACGGTCACCATCTTGCGGTGGTGGGTTTTGACTTCCACCGGGTGCATTTTTGGCATTCGAAGAGCTCAAGGCTAAGTGTTGGTTGTGTGTGAATGGGTTCGTCAGCACAGCAGGCGGTAGATTTAAAAGCCTCGTAGCCTCCGCAAGTTTGGGGCATAAGTGTGTAAGGTGGTCATCAGTACAAAGTTTACAAGGAAACTTCACCTTACGCTTCCCTTTCTTGCCCTCCCTAGCATTATCATTCTATTTATCATTATTATCTTTGTCCTTGGGTTTATTATTATTATTCCCACCCTTACGATTATTTTGACCTTTCCTTTTATTCCCATCTGGTTGCTGGTCAACATTTGGGTTCTTCAACGATTGCACCGAATGTACATCCACCGACTAGTTGGGTTTGTAGGATCCAGTCGAAGCTGGTCCTCCGGCAGACTTCGTTGCCGAGTCTGCGGATTTTACATTGGTGGATCCTACAATTCCATCAGCATGAGGTCTGAGATTCTGTCTAGGATCGTGATTTGGCCACGGTGCATCTGGAAGAAGGTGGTATAACATCCCAGACTAAGCATATACCAAATCAAGTTGATGGGCTCTAAAGATAGCTTCTTCCTCATTGAAGACCCCAGAAGTAGCAATGTCCTTTGAAATAGGAGTGTGCAAAGACTTTAGGAACCATTCTAAAAGAAAGGGCGGGGGTATAGAAGCCTTAACCAACCGCCTTCACCTACGCCATTCCTAGATATGGTCTGAGATGTGAGTGTCGGTGCCCTGGCATAAAGTCGACAAAAGTTCAAGGCCATCATCATAACGAATGGGCAGTTGAAAGTTGTTGAGAAAGGCTAGCACCAACTGATGAAAAGACCTGTATGTCCCCCTAGGTAGTTCAATGTACCATTGTAACGCAACTCCAATAAGAGTGTGTTGAAACAATCATAATCTAATAGAATCATGATTCAGAGAATTCGATGAGCACCAAAGGTGAAAAGTAGTGACGTGATCTCCAGGGTCCTCGCCATTCTTTCCTTCAAACTTTGGAATGTTTGACGAAAGTTTGGTAGGGACAGGGGGCCATGTGGGATCATGACTCACCGGGTCATTCATTAGTTTAGACAAATCTGGTAGATTAAGCGTGGACAGAATGAGAATATGGGGTTGCGACATCTGACACCATCCTCCTATGAAAGATTGTGCATTTGGAACTGCATTCCATCTGGGATTCTTGTAAGGACCAAAACCTTGTCTGAAATTGTAAGACCCTCCTCCAGGATGATTCGTAAAAGATGGATTGGGCATCATTCCAGCAAGAATGTTTTGATAAGGGTTATGAAAATTGCCCCCAGCTGGATTGGATCCAAGATGAGGGTTGTGAAGATTCCCCCCAATTGGATTGGATCTAGGTTGGGGAGTGCCCAATGTGTAGGAATGACCTCCTCTAGGTGGGAACCTAGAGGATTGAAGTGGATTCATCATGCCAAAAGTATTGGTCGGAATCGGCACCGAGGGGATAGGTATATAGGGCGGAGCTTGTCTGTCAGTTGGGTTGTTCCATCCAGCTGTAGAAGGATAAGACCCAGGGTTAAGAACATGGAAACTTCCTACATTAGGATTTGCTTGGGGAATATGGGAACCACCAAATGGAAAAGGAGTGTAAGGAGGTGTAGTGCCCCCAATTCTGAAGCTAGATTTAGGGCCAACAGCTGGGATGGCAGTCGAAAACTGGGAGGTAAAGTTAGGCATACCATAAGAAAATGGACTAGAAGTCATAGGGATAGTCTGAACATTGTAACTCGACGAGCAACTGAAACCCCCAAAAGGGTTTGATTCAAGAGATGAAGTATTAACTACATCCTGAGCCATAGTACCGGTATAAGCCTCCAGCACTGCAACTGTAGTGGCTGCAGGCGTCGAAGGAATGCCATTAACTATAGTGGGTATGGGAGTCGAAGAAATCCCAGTGTTTTGAAGACTAGACTCGGTACTCATCCTTGTGGAACCACAAGTCTGAAAAGTGGATGTGTGTGTACCACTCCTGATAACTCTACGCCTTTTAGAAGGCAAGAACTCGAAAACCAGTGGTAACTGTAACAACCGACGGGACCTGCGAGGAAGCTGGTCTGACTCTATGACTCTCCAATGAATAAAAATATATCCTAAGGATAACTAGTAGTCAAAGAGCATACGAAAAAGTCAAACGGCCAATATGTATGCAAACGAGATAAAGTGGCTAAGTGGCCTCCCTCGCTAAAGAAGGTGTGCCTCATCCAAGAGGGACCTGAGACTCCCTCCTAAAGTTTGGAGGTAACATAATCAGTTATAAGGGCCCTCATAGGCTTAACAACTAGTTGGTCAGATCCCCCCAGAGAGGTAATCCTCCATAAAGGTTGTGTGTTGTCCGACCCCTATCTGACTCATGATACAAGCAGAATAACCTCTACGAGTAGCCTATGAAATACCTAAGTCAAGCAACTAATCAACCACTATATAACTAATGCACATGCGAACAGTCGTAAGTGTGGATTACCGTATGGGCAGGGTAGCAAAGCCTGAAACCTTGAAAGCACCGCCTCTCATAGAGGTATTTTTCACTAGCAAGATCCCCAAATACGAATAAATCCATAGAAATATCTCTGACACTAGGTGAGTATCCAGGTGTTATCCCTTCAACTAACTTCACGCGACCTCGTGCTTAACTTCGGTGTGAGCAGAGCCTCCTGATATTACCAATTATACAATGGACTTCTCAACTCCCTGTCTCAGACACATATGTTGATCTAATTGCCTTGGATAAGTTTACTCACAAAATCCTATTCCAAGGCACTAAATCCTATGCTAGTTTGTGCACCCTAAAAATAAAATTGTGACTAATCAATTTTAGTTTAAAGCGTAAATTTTATTGGGAGTGATTACTCAAAGAGGTATGGAAGTGAAACTCACGATGTTATGACTCTGCAAGAAAATAAGTATGGATACAATGCAAAGTCTATCTTTAACTATTCAATGAATGATATGCTAATAAAAACAGTGTATTCTTCAGTTTCAACTCTGCAATTTAGAAGTAATATGCAATCTTTCGCTAAATGCGCTAAGAAAATGATGAAGATTCAAAGACGAAAAATGCCAACCAATGCAAAATGCCTATTTTTTTTTATTTTCAATATACTAAAAAGAAAATGCATGGACTGATGAGCAACCTGATATATAAATTCTACTGTGTGTAAAAGAAATAACTCAAGCAGAATACCAAGCAGTCAAGCAAACAACCCAAAGAACAAGGACAAATCAAAAGTGGCAAACAAAGAGAAACACTACGCCCAAAAATTCAACTCCAAATAGGTTTCCTGTCATCCTAGAGAATCTCAACAGGCACTACAGAGATCTAAGAAGGCTCAGTAATCTTCAAATCCCACCCAACAATCACCAAACCAAGCAAACAAGCAAGGGAAAGTGGCATATGCAACTATTCAGGAGAACAGAGCGTATATACACATCTTGTAGTGAGACAACAAGCGTGTATACATGACTGTCAAGGAAAAAGGGCGTATATGCTTTAAAACAAGACCAGGAAGGGGTAAAAGCCTGCAAAATCAGACCCAGAGTGAATAGAATCTGTCAAGCAGTGGTATGACAAGGAACACAATGGAAAAAGAGAACTATAAAAAGAAGAAGTACTTCAACCCTTAGAAGGAAGATCTATTCCCAGTGGAGTCGCCATTTATGTTACGAGGGAAAAACTCTTTATGGCCAAGGGTAAACCACAACAGACAAGTATGACTGCAGAAATCAACTCAATTCCAGTCATATGCTATACAAACCAATGTGCAAGCCAAGAAAGAGGCTTACCTTGATCCAACGTTCGATGATGTTCCACCATTGATCACTTTGACCCAAAGCTTTATACCTGCAACCAATCTTCAACAAACAAGTAGAGCAAGTACATAGTGATGATATGAAAGGTGTTAGAAAATGAGATAGCACAATCCATTAATAAACATTACAAACACGCCCATGGATAATAATCATATATTTGCAAGATATCAATAGGATGGGAAAGGAGTATTTCTATTAATAATTGATCAGCAGAAGTGACAACATTACAGAATTCTGTGTCAGCACGGTTCGAAAACAAGAAACCAAGTTCCTTCCAACTGGGTATCCACCACTTCAATCCACCACCAAAGACAAGCTCATAGGAAAGACACAATGAGGTCCTCTCAACAATAAGTAAAGAGCTTGGGGACTAAACACTGTGTTCAGACTTGAGGGACAAAGGGATGTAGACTCAATATGAAGTAATTTCTCTAGAGTAACTTTTAACTCAAAGTTGAATGCTTTCTTCTTCTTTTCCATAGCTTGAAATTGTGCTCTTATAGCCTTCAGGTTGTAACCAAAGGGCCGAGTCAGAACGTTTCCAGTATATGGAAGGCCAAGGATCAGAGATCTCCTATCGTGAGATGGAAACCCAACCTCATTTTTGTATTTTCTGGCACAAATCTTGATGTACACGGGTTGTAGTGGATCAACAAACGTATACACATCTTGTATAACAGATAGGGAGCATATATGTGGAAAAATGTATATTTTTAGCTCTGGATTCATCAAAAAGGGATGATGAGTCTGCATAGGGAAATGGAAAAATTTCCTATGTGAAAGATAGCAATGGTGAGGCAAATCTTGCTATAACAACTCAAAAGAAGATACTTCCTCATCAGATGAAGATTATCATAGTGAAAATGATTCATAAAGAGTACTCTTTATGGAATTAGAATATTATGAGGAAAATTATGAAGAAGAATGTGAAGTGGATCTTGAAGCGGAACTAATCAATGCCTTAAGTGAGCTAAAAAGACAAAGGAAGAATAAAAAATCACTCAAGGGAGAATTTCTCAAGATAAAAGAGGGTTCTTAAAATCCCAACTCTGAAGAAGATCAACATATGATTATGAATATAAAATTCCAAGTAGAAGAATCTATAAGGATTGAATAAACACTCAAAATCTGGCTAGAAGAAAAAGAGAAAGTGAAGGAGAACTTGGAAGCATAAATAGTCTCAATAAGGAAGGAACTTCAAAGAAGAGACATGCAACAGAACAACACAAAAATATTGGATGAAATTATCAGAACTCTAACACTATACTATGACAGGTATGGACTAGGATACAAACAAACACATATTGAGAAGGGTTCGAGCTCCATGACAACAGAAAAAGAAGGAGAACAAAAGAGTTATGCATAATCCATTAGAGATCCCACTAAGAAGGAAGAATGCAAGACTTCAAAGGAGAACATTTGAGAAATGCAGAGAACTTGAGAATAAGATTACAAAATAAATGCACCATCTAATCAACAACCAACAATGGAGATAAATAAAGAAGAAGATTACAGAAGAGTGGCAACTTTCAAAAGATCCCCCACACTCAGGTACCAAAATATTTTTCTTGGTTTATATTATTCCGGTAACAATTTTGGGCACAAGGCTATACACTATAGAGCATATGATAAGAAAAAAAGACACTATGAAGGACACTCTAGAATTAATGATATTAGAAAGCCTCATGAAGCGTACAATAGAAATTATAATAGTTTTGGCTCATTAAATTATGAAGTAGAATGCTACAAATGCAACAATTTTGGACCTCTAGCGAAATATTAAAGATTGATTGTTCCTCCAAAGGAATAAAAGTAGGATCTCAATAGTAATTTAAAAGAACCATCAAGGATATGGAAAATGAAGCAATATAAATTGGTTACTGAAGAATATCCGATTTATCTTCAAGCTCAATGCAGAAAAGGTGATTGGTACGTTGACAATGGTTGTTCAAAACACATGAGAGGTGACAGGGACATGTTTGTAACTCCAAAGAAAGAAAGAGATGGATCAATTTTTTTTTGCAATGATAATTCAACCAAAATTATAGGAAAAGGCACAATCAAGCTTGGAAGTAAAGATTCCATGGTAGAAAATGTCCTACTTGTCGAAAATATGGAGAATAATCTACTAAGTGTGAGTCAAATGTGTTACTAGGGACATACACTTCTATTTGACTCAAAGAAGTGTGAGATAAGGAAAGAAGGATCAGGCAAATTAGTGGCTACAACAATAAGGAATCCAAACAACATATGCATCTTAAATGAGATTGGAAAGGAAAGATGTTTCTTGGGAAAGGAAAATGAAAGTTGGATTTGGCACAAAAGAATGGGTCACATGAACTTCGACAATCTTGTCAAAATCAATAGAAAGGAGGCGATAAGAGAAATTCCTGAAATTTCAAAGCCACCCAATGCTATGTGCAAGCACTGCCTACATGGAAAACAAACAAGAATTGAGTTCAGAACGAAGGAATACTCTAAAACAAAACCATTGGATATTGTGCACATTGATCTATGTGGACCAATGAGAACAAAAGGGATGAATGACAAAAAGTACTTCATGCTACCTATTGATGATTTTACAAGAATGACTGTAGTTTGCTTTCTCAACAAAAGGTCATATGAATTTGAACGTTTCAGGATATTCAAGGAGATGGTTGAAAATGACACTGATCTGAAAATCAAGTGCTTGAGATAAGACAATGGAGGTGAGTTCACATTAGAGGAATTCATGGATTTTTGTGAAGACCATGGAATAAAAAGGAAATTCTCAATAGCCAGGGTACCTCAACAAGATGGAGAAGTTGAAAGAAAGAATAGAACTGTATAGGAGATCGCCAAAACCATGTTGAAACATTCCAAGTTGGGTAATGTATTCTGGGTACAAGTAGTACACACATCCATTCATATCCGGAACAAAGGAATGCTTAGAAGTAACAATGAAAAGACTCCATATGAGCTATGGAAGTGAATACTAGAAAATTTCAAGCACTTTAGAGTGTTTGGAAGAAAATGCTACATAAAAAGAGAAGATAACAAGATTGGAAAATTTGACTCTCAAGTTGGTAAAGGCATATTGGTTGGATACTCAAGCAAAAGTAGGGAATACAAATGTTACAACCTAAGACTCAACCAAATAGTGGAAAGCATCAATGTAAATATTGATGAAACAAATGTGTTGAAGACCAGAGAAGAGAGTAGAAATTAAAAAGAATATGAAGCAAATGAAGAACTAAAAGAAGAATAAGATGAAGAGAAGTAGCCAAAAGAAGAAAAAGAAGAAAATGACCAACAATATTTTCAAATACCTTCTAGGACACCTAACCACTAGGTTTAGAAGAATCATCCACTAGAAAAAATTACAAGAGATAAAAACATAGGAATAGAAACCAGAGGAAGCAAACGAGTACGTACACCAGAACATAGACACCTAACACTAATATCCATAGTTGAACCCAACAAATTTGAGCAAGCCAACAATGATGAACATTGGATCAAGGCCATGGAGGAATAACAAACTCAAATAAAGAGGAATTAGACATGGGAACTGGTTTCGATACCTAAGGATAAAAATGTGATTGGTAAAAAATGGGTGTTCATAAACAAAGTAAATAAAGATGGATAGGTAACCATAAATAAGGCAAGGATAGTATGCAAAGGATGTGCTCAAGTTGAAGGAGTAGATTTTAAAGAAAATTTTTCTCATGTTGCAAGGATGGAAGCAATCAGAATGATCTTGGCCTATGCATGTTCCAAATGGATCAAAGTATATCATATGGGTGTAAAATCAACATTCTAAATGGAAAATTAGAAGAATAAGTCTACATCGAACAACTAGAAGGGTTTCTACTGTCAAAAAGAGAATATTGTGTTTGCATACTGAAGAAGGATATGTATGGAATCAATCAAGCTCCTAAATCCTAGTTTTCAAGATTGTATAAGTACTTACAACAACACAAATTCAGCTAGGGTAATGTAGATATCAATCTCTACACAAAAGTGGATCGAGACAACATACTTATGATTGAAGTATATGTGGATGACATCATATTTGGAAGTGATGATGACATGATGAGTAAGAAGTTTTCCAAAGACATGCAAAAAGAGTTTGACATGTCCCTTCTTGGTGAGCTGACTTTATTTTTGGGACTTCATATATCTTAGCTAGATGAAGGTATTTTAATTTCCCAAACCAAGTACATCAAATAAATTTTGAAGAAATTCAGAATGAAAGATTGCAAACCCATAAGTACTCCTATGGTTACTGGCTGCAAGTTGAGGAAAGATGATGAATCTAAAGAATCATATTAGAGACTGTATAGATCGATGATTGGAATCCTACTTTATGTGACAACTTCAAGACCATATGTAATGCAAGAAGTTTGACAAGTTGTAAGATTTCAAATGACATTGAAGGAAACTTATGTTCTGGCAGTAAAAAGAATCTTCAGATAGATTAAAGGAACAACAAAGTTTGGGTTATGGTATCCGAAAGGGAATGTGCTGACCATGGTCGCCTACGCAGATGTAGATTGGGAAGGAAACATTGATGATAGAAGAAGTACTAGTGAATCAGCCTTGTACTTGGGTGATTGTCTGGTATCCTGGTTAAGTAAGAAGCAATCCTCAGTATCATTGTCTACAACATAAGAAGAGTATATTGCAGAAAAAACATGTTGTACTCAAGTCCTCTAGATAAAGAAAACCATGCAAGACATACAAGTAAAATATGATGAGACCATTTCTATACTCTGTGACAATACCAGTGCTTAGAGTATCTCCAAGAATCCAGTGATGTATTCCAAGAACAAACATATTTCGATCAAGTTTCACTTTCTACAAGAACAAGTTATAGAAAATAAAATTAAGTTGGAGTACATTGGGATCAAAGAACAGATTGTAGATATCTTCACCAAAACTCTCCCAAGAGAGACATTCAAATATATTCGATATAAAATTGGAGTAGTTTCTTCCCAACAATGATCTACATCAAAATTTGCAAAGAAGATAGGGGGAGAGAAATCATCAGGGGATTTACCCATTGTCATTGATGTCAAAGGGGAAGAGAAAGAACAAAAGAATGGAGACAGGGGGAGAGAATTGGTCACAGGGGGAGCATGAGTGTCACTATCAATTCTAAAGGGGGAGATTGTTGGAAAATTGGTTTTCATTGATGTCAACTCTAGAAGAATTATCGAATCCTCTAGAAGTAATGGGTGTATTTGAAAAAGTCTCCAAAGTGGTCCCCTTATGGTGTAGCAGGAAGAGAATTTGTCACAAGGGAAGCATGAGTGTTTCCATCAATGCCAAAGGGGGAGATTGTTGGAAAATTGGTTGTCATTGATGTCAAATCTAGAAGAAGTATAGAAGCCTCTAGAAGTAATGGGTGTACTTGAATAAGTTTCCAAAGTGGTCCCCTTATGGAATAACTTTAAGCATGGCCCTCACAGGAAGATACTTTGAAGAAGTCTACAAAAATACCAGAGGTGTGGTCATGAATCCCAAAGTTGTTTGAATAAAAAGAGGATGATTGACTCTACAAATGCATTCAAAACTCTGATCGATGGATATTCCTTGTCATTATATTTCCAGTGGTAGGTGGTACAACATGTGGTTCTTCATGGTTGAGAAGCTATGCTCTCTTAAAGATCAAGCCCCGAAGTATGGTCAAGAAGCCCCAGATCTGTGGATAAGAATTTACAAGTCGACCACAAAATTAATTAAAAGAGAAAAAATGTTGCAAATAAGAAGTTACAGGTTGGCCCTAAAGTTAGGCAAGGGAGGTACTTGAAAAAGTATAAATATACATCAAAGAGCCTCTCATTTTATCAAGTTATCACGGAAGGATGTGATCTCTTAGTGAGTTTGATGTAGCGAAGGAGTGTGAAGGAAGAAAGTATTAGAGTTGCAGAAGGAGAAGGGTTTTTGAATACCCTAATTGAGCAAGACTTCGCATGTTAGGTATAGAGCGTCCCGCGAGGCCCTCGCTGGTTGCACAACACTCATCAAGCGAGGCACCACTAGATCCCCAGTTATGTTTAGTGAGGCTGAAGTAAATGTCAATACATATGTTATTTTATTGATGAAGAGGTTGAGGAAAGTCTGCAGGTCTGTGATCGTATGCACCAGGTTATTACATGATTAAAGGTATGTCTTTAAATATGTTTTGAGGGTTATATTTGATGTTATGGTATATGCTTGAGGCATATCTTGTAGGGTCTTTGGCACATGAATAGAGACATATGTTGGTGACTTTGGGAATATGATTCGAGGTATATTTATGGTACATGGTTGTTATGGCACTTGCTTGAGGCACATCTTTGACACATGCTTGAGGTATAGTTTGGCACATGGTTTATTGTAAATCTTGGTGATGATGAGCATATGTAGTGGGAAATGTTATTGGTGATTTTGGTGGATCTAGATTTGATGATGATAATGTATCAGTTTTGATGATGCATCGGTATCAATATCAGTGGAAATGGCAGGTTGATTATCAATGACAATTACAGTGACAGGTTGATTATCAGTGACAGGTTGAGTCTCCATTTAAATTTCAGGGAGGAAGGAAGGGGAAGGAAAGGGGGTAGTAGCTTCCTTCCATTTTGTTTTGGAGACTATAGGGAGTCATAGCTTCTTTCAGGTTGGAGCATATAAACTAGCGGGTTGGAGCCTCCTTCCAGTCAGAGTCTCCTTCCAATTGAAGCTGGAGAATCTAGGGAGTTGTAGCTTCCTTGAGGTTGGAGTCTCCTTCTAGTTGGTGCTAGAGAATTTTGGAGGTTAGTGCTTCATATGAATGTAATCTTATGAAAAATAAGAAATCATTCTGTGGTTTTTTCCCATTTGGATTTCCACTTAAAATTCTTGTGTATTATGCATCTGTGATTATGTATTGTTGAATAATATTGTTCATAACATCTTCAATGAAATCATAAGAGATAAACTGTTGATGAATCGATGTTTACATATTCTGGTTAAAAGTGGTAAAAATTGCATAATACTAATTCACCCCCCTCTCAGTATTTTAACATTGTCTTTGTTGGTACCCCTCATTCTTAAATAACTATTCCATCGCTCCTCCAATGTGTTTATTAACGTGTTAATTTTTTCTTCTTTTTTTCCAATAGTGTTTTTTGTACTTCGTTGAATTCCTCCTAACTCTTCTTGAATTTACCGAGATGATATTTAATGTTGTTGAATTCACTTTTATGAAGGTTAATTTCTTCATGTAACTCGTTATTTTTATTACTTCCTTCCATATTTTATTTTATGAAATATAATTCCCAAAAAAAAAATTATTGATAAATTAATAAGTGATAATGACTTTATATGATAAGGTAACTATAAAAAAAGTGACTTTATAAATTTTATAAAGTGACTTAATTAAATAAAGTAACTTTAATAAAATGATAAAGTGGTTTTAATGAGATACTAAGGGTCATGATTTTTGGAATGGTCATCAATGGGAATTAATGATGAATTGGATCATACAGACCGATCAACAATCGTGTACATAAGTGTGGCTTGTATGAGGCAGTAAAATCATTAGAATGTACGTACAATAGGGGACAAGATTAGGGATGATGATTTGTACGGGTGGAGGCTAGAACATGCCAAATCCTACGACGTAATAACAGATAGGGACTAGTTGTGACTGTATGGCGACAACAACATAGATGGATGGTTGCAGATCGTATGGATGGGGACAAGTACATATTGGTATGACAAAGATGGTGTATCAAAAAAGGTACTAAAGGTACAGATGACTATAGTACAATTTCATACACAACGAACTATACAGATACCAATCACGCTCTGATACCACTATAAACATAAACCTGTTATTTAATGGAAGAAATAATATTATGAATAGATATTTAAATGATAATTGATTAAAAGATGATGATACAATCACCCGCATGATAGTTTACTTATATCATTGACTAGTCATGAGGTGAAGAGGTACATGCCTCTTGATCATTTCAATTATTTAATTAAATGATATTTATTATTATTATTATTATTATTTATGTATTTATGTTTGTAACAAAGAAATACATAAAACTCATTACACCAGTCCTGATGAATTTGAGAACACCATTTGACGTGTTCAATTTAATTTCCCTCACTGATAGACAAGCATGCAAGGAAGATGGTAAAAATTACACTTTCAAATATTTTGTGACTTATTGATCATTGATCAACACATATTGCTTAATGAAGGAAATATTAGTGGTAAAAATAAAGCCACTTGCTCAAGGGAAAGGGAAATTCGAATCACAATGAAAGATGATAGTTTGATACCCTTATACAAAGACATGGATACATCAATCATAAACCTAAAGGGAATACATATGCACCCCATCAGATTTGAAAATATAATACATGTCAATAATGTGGAAAGGATGGACATCCAGAGACGGTCTACTACAAGAAGAGAGACCTAGAGGAGAAGGTCAAATGCCTTGAAGGAGACATGTCCATTGTGTTAGAACTAAAAGTCACACTTTGACTGCTAAATTGTAAGCTCAACACCCATCAGAATGTAAAAGATAATTTTTTGGTTTGAAGGATCCATTTGCAGCCTTGTTAGAGTCTTATGTTTCAGGTTTTATGAAAATTTCAAATTGCATTATTTCACCGATACTCATGGGTGAGTATGGTTTTATGAAGGAGTTTTTATCACTGTTGTTACATTTCAATTATTATCTATTGGTTAGTGGTAAAGACAAGATAATTTCAATATTAAAATTGCTTGAATGGTTGTTGTGGAAGTTTGCCTTTACCTGATCAAATTGGAGATCTAGTTAGAGGTAGGGTAGTGTAGGAAATAAGCTCGCTTCTCGAGCATTATATTTCCTTCAGTTTGTAGTAGGTTTATTAGTCAATTTTCTTAAATAAATGACATATTTTGGCAGTGTTTCAGAGTTTAGTTGCACATATGACTCCATAGCCCAATGGATAAGGGAACTGGAACTGCATGTTCTTGGAAGCTCATATGGAGCATGCCATCCCCTATGGAGCCAGATGTTAACACATAAGATTGTATTATGATTTGAGATAATTTCCCAAAATACAATTGTTATAGGAAGGTTCATGTACTTTAGGACAACTTGACTTCAAGTCAGTTTTTCAGAGGTTTTGAGAAGGCGTTTGCAGTACTTGATGATTCCATTTTGTAGCAGACATCATAATATTTCCAACCATATCTATTGCATCCAAAAACTCGTCTGGGAAGGTCTCCAAACACCCTCTCAAAGACCACACTGCGTTTCTGCTGAGAGCATGTTGTGCTTCTGCAATTTTTGAGTGACTAACTTAAAACTTGGATTATGAACAAATGAGAAGGTATTTTTGAAAACTAGAGCATGTTTTTGTTCATCATATACCAAATAACAAAAAATTCTCTCAGTTTTGCAAAACGTGTTATGGTTAGAGAGATATTAGAAACAGAAAAGGCACTACAAAATCACTTATCCAGACACACAAAGGGCGCTATGGAATGTGCATAACTATTTTACAGTGGCGCTACAGAATTTCCTGTAGTGGTTAATGTTAAAAATTTGATCATAAAACCAAAACTACAAAGTGGGTTTCTCTGAAATTTTTTGTGGAGGAAGATGATATCCATGTTTAGTTTCTGACCAAATTTCATCCTGAAATAGTTTCTAAATTGAGAGAAACAATTAAAACACAAGTGTGCTACAAAATGTGTTGTCAATTCTCTGTTTTTCATAGTTGATTGGATATTCACCTTGTTGAGAAGTTGCCATCTATCAAGGAGGGTTAAAATGAATTCTCATGGATTATTTATATGTCAAGGGACACCTTCACCTAAGTCTTAGCTCCATTAAGACCTCATGCAGTGAGTTGGAAACAATTCATTAAAGACTTCCAACAATTTCTTGAAAATTAGTAGTTTGTTGGATTTTTGTCTCTTTGATTGTTGCCACCTATCTCCAAGGCTTAGAATCCAATGAAAGAGATGGGATTCAACATCCTAAGGATATTTGGATGATATTTTATATTTAATGAAGGAGATATCTCTTGGAGAAGGGTTGGATTCATGAGCCAAGAGAGGCCAGAGAGAGTAGGAGCAGGCAGTTTCCCTGTGTGTGTTCATTTGTAAGCCTGAGGGCATTTTTATCATGTAAATATTCCTGAAATTGAAGATTCATGAGATTTGTTATATCATATTGTGTTCTCTTAGTTATCCATCTTCATTTCTATATTTCTTGAATGAATTGTATCTTTTGAGGATCAATAGTTGTATTTGATTTATAAATTCTTAAGCAACAAAGGGTTTGTTGTAATTGCCTATAACTCATTGTGTTTATTCAAGTAGATTTCTAATCCGTTTTGCAGAGAAGAAATTTGTTTAATGGAAGATCTAATTTATGTTAACTTATCCTTTCTTCCATATGCCATCTTATGATCCATTTTTCTGATATGTTTTCAATTGCCTTCTAACTTCAGGGTTTTTCTGTGACTCCATTGCCCAATGGTGTAGCCTATTGTTCTACAGTTTGCTGCCCTCTTATTTTCTTTCTCATCTTGTTGAACCACCTATTAAAAACAAAAAATTATGTTTTACATTCTGATGGGTGTTGATCCAATTCTTGATGGTAGACAAGAGAGGGACACAAAAAATATGACTGTATTATCTACCCGGCGACTCCACTGGGGATGATCCTATTGACAGAAACATGAAGGGGCAGAAGTGTAAACCCAAGTATCATTTCATTAGTTTTCTACATGAACTTATGCTATTATTTATTAGCTCTTTCCTATCTTTTCCTTTACATATAAAGAGAATCATCTTGTGCTTTGTGCATAATTGTTTTATAGTGGCGCTACAAAATTTCCTGTAGCGGTTACTGTTACAAATTTTATCATAAAACCAAAAATACTAAGTGGGTTTCTTTGAAAAAAAAATTGGAGGAAGATGATACCCCTGTTGAATTGTTGACCAAATTTCATCCTAAACTAGTTTGTAAATTGAGAGAAACAATTAAAACACTAGTGCACTAGGAAATGTTCTTCCAATTCTCTGTTTTGCATAACTGATTGGATATTCGCCGTGTTGGGAGGTTGTCAGCTGTCAAAGAGGGTTTGAATGAATTATCATGGATCAATTAGATGTCAAGGGATGCGTACACCTAAGTCTTATCCCCATTAATACCTCATGCAGTGAGTTGGAAACAATTCATTAAAGACTTCCAACAATTTCTTGAAAATTAGCAGTTTGTTGGTGTTACAGGAGAATCCCCCTGTGGAAAAGTGGATTTCCTCTTGGATACTAGACCCCTATGACCAAGACAGAAAATTGATAATGTGGACACTGACATTACTTTTCATGAAGATAAACTATTCAAATAAGAAGAAGAAAGAAGGGTAAATACCTTTATCGACATTTGTCCTTGCCCGATCCAGGCTGATCTTGATCTCCAAGTTCTTTAGAAGGTCCTGCAATACAATGAGAAACAACAACGAGACATACTTCCTACTCTACCATGATTAAATTTATAATAGATCTATAAAAAGAAACAAGTTCATGAAACGTACACAAACTTAAAGGAAACAGGCCAAGCACAGATTTATATTAATGAAAACAAAGTGAAATGCTTACAGCCATAGATGTAGATGCAGAAGCTTCACCAAGCTCTCTTTGTCCAAACCCTTGCTCAAATAATCCACACACAGAATGATGATTCTTCAATGATATCTCCCTTATGAGATCATAAGTTTGATGCCTTACAATGTCTCTCCCTTTACCATGAGGAGGCCTCCTTATATAGGCTTGGAGAGGCCTAACCACTTAAGAGATTCTTGGGATAGGTTGAGGATTCTTCTCCTTCAGTTGTGGATCTTCCCTAAGATCAAACCTTGACCTCAGATTCGAATCCAACCAACTTCAGAGATTAAGGGGATTCTTCCCTGATTTCTCTCAACAGTCCAAAATTTGCTCAGAAAGGGCAACACTCCCTCAGAATGGGGCACAAAGTGTTGCAACTCTCCCCCAAAAGAGGATACAGAGCGTTGGCACTCCCTAACAGTGTATAGGGGAGCGTCGCCTTCCAAAAATGATTTTTGAGTGGGTTCTTCCATGGAAAAATACTTGTACTCTTTGTCAAATGATTTCTCCTCTTCAAAACTAGTCTTTTGAGGTGTCGTGTAGGTGTTCTTGATAATGTTGTTTGAGACACAACATAGGAAAGATGACGGTATGATATTTGTGACACTTGCGGCCAAAATGCGACACTTGCGACATTGATAATAACAACACTAGGCCATCATCATAATGAGTGATTTTGATGTGTAATAGATTGCCCCCCAAAGTGTGAAGTTAGAAGATGAGAATTGATGACTGAAGTACTTTGTAGACTTTTTCAAGCAAGGGTACGGACTCAGAGAACATGATAGAAGTTGCACACAACCATCAAACAAATATTATGACATGTTTCAAACCCAAGGCATGCATACCTATGCTTGAGTGATAAAGACTTTCAAGGTATGGCCGCCATAAAATACACTACAAATCCATAATTATATTGACAGAAAGGTATAGCCACTAAAGATACAATATGGATCTATACTTCTATGACTTGAACTGATCATAGCCATGAAGAATACACAGTGGATCTATGAGATGACAAGTCATAGCCACGACCAATACAAAGTGGATCTATGTGACAGTATATGTGTCAACGTTCAAAAGAAACTCAATCGCAACCTGGGTAAAGTACATATAAGAGTGATGACTCAACCTAGGGTCTTCTTACCGATCTCGATGTAGTACGAATATAACCATGTGAATAGATGTCCTGATGTTGAACATGGCAGAAATGACTTGATTATCGGTCAATGAGGTAAACCGTTAACAAGCGCAAGGGAAATCACCATTGATGTCAATGATTCCCAAGGTACTCTAGTACATTCCAATGAATGTGAATGGATGAGTTGAAGTCAAACATCCGTAGAATCATCCGATCATAGGTCAATGATGTAAACCCACTGTCTGAAGCGAGGAGGTCTTCCATTGAGGCATGCAGGTCCCAAGGTACTAACTGGTTTCTAAGTCTAGCTCCTGGATGATGTGTTGAAGTTGACAGGAATAGAATCGTCAAAGGAGGGCCTTGGTGTATCCCCCATCAACGAAATGAAACTGACATAGAGATTTAATTGGTGGATCAAATGAACATGGACTAACATGGGTATTGAAACAGGAATTTGTGATGGTTGACTCTTGAGGCAGATACTTCCCTTGAACACCGAGGCATGACAACAGAAAATTGACATGGACCAAAACTTGATAATGCAATGGATACCGTGACTTTTGTCGGGTGACCCAAAGGAGTAAGGAAACTTAGAGGATTGGTTCAGTGCAAAGGTTCAATGGATTAAAATGCATGCAAAGATAAAATTATGTGTTCAAGGGAAACTGTAAGAGTTACTGGTGATGTTTTCAAAAACTACTTGGCTTGTTTCCTTCAATTTTCCCCCATCCAAATAGACGAGTACCTCTTTTTAATTTAATGAGCTCAAGGAGGGTAACACATGCTCGATATAACTCACCTTTGGTAAGTCCCTCTTCCTTTATTTAATGAACTAGAAGAAGTAAGGGTTCGGTCCCGTATGGGCCCTTCAATGTATAATTGTTTAACGAGTCCAGAGAAGGTAAAATTGGTGATTTTTTATGTTTAGAGAGTCTGAACTTAAATATGACTCCAGGGTTGTCCTTTTTCGTAATGTTAGTCTCTCAAGGCCGAAAAAGTGATAAACTACCATTTGAAATACGCCCTTTCAAACCTTTTAACAAGTGTGAAAGGAAGCAAGATCACTCAACAATCTTTCCATATTTAGAGAGTCTGAAAAGATCTTAAAGATGACTCCAGGGGGTTCCTTTTTCGTGTATCCATGCGAGTCCAAAAAATAGATAAAATTTTGCCCGATGCATTATTATGTTTTTTGATCATGAGAATGAACTAAGACTATGCTCGTGAATGTGACAAGATGAAAAATGAATAAAATTGCTTTAAAACCTACCAATAATGTCAACACATTTTATTTGTGCAAAGATTTGTAGCAGTGGAGAATTTGTGCTTTGGAGGGTGAATCTTGCATTGTTCGATGCCAGAGATACGGTAAGCTATTTTCCTCATTGTTTGGACTAGGTTGGTGATCTTCTTCCTCTCTTTAATTTTTATGGTTCAAATTTTGTTTTTAGGCAATAATTGGGTGCAAAAATTGATGCCCTGGGATGACACACGTGCTAAAAAACACTTGGCACTCCCCTAGAATGGGAGGGTGAATGCTTCCCATGTTCTCAACTCTCCTCCAAGATGGGTGAGGGGGCGTTGGCGCTCTGGTATAGTGGTGGAGGGGGCGCTGCCCAAAAACCACAAGAAAACATGCGCAAAACTGTCAGCGCTCTCTCAGAATGTGAAGGGGAGCGTTATCATTTTTCAGAGTGCTTTGGTGGCTATGGTAAGGGGGTGTTGGTGCCTTGATGTGCATGTAAAGGGGACTTTGGCCTCATGGAAAGAGATTTTTTTTTTTTTTAAGTTTTTAATTGCTTAAAAATTGCCGAAAAAGCGTGACTAATGAATTTTGGTTGTTGATGATTGCAGGTAACTTCGGAAAAAGTCATGATTGAGTGGAAAGAAAGAGAGCATGAGATTGATGATGTGGTCGCCTTGTAAAGTCCCCGATCAAGGGATGCCTTGAGGAATTGCAGTCTCCTCAAGTTCTTCAAAATGCAAAAGATGAAGAAAGAGATTCTTCTTCTCCAGTATATGATCGGATTGTGGAAAGTTTATGAAAAAGGGTTCCAAATTGGAACACAACTTCTTACCATCGATTTGGAATATGTGTACTTCCTGAACGACCTCTCAAAAAGAGGGGCCCCCGTAGTTTTATTCGGATAGAGGGAAATTCCCATGCCTGTGGATGAGTACTTGGAAAACCATTTTGTCACAGGATCGAGATTAGTGGGAAGTAGAATTGCAATCAAAGACATCAGGGATCTACCTCTTCGGTGCATTCTATTTTCCATTATGATTATAGTGGGAATCACCAACTTGCACTTAGTTTGAAGATCACAGGTGGCCTATGGTTTATAGTGTCTAGATTCAACATTGTTTAATTGGAATGTAGGGTTCCTTCAGAATGTGGAGGAGCAAATTATGAGATGCAGAGCAGGGCAGTAGAAACAGTTTGGGTATGGTTCTTTCTTGGTTTTGTTATTCTTAGAACGCATTCCTCATATGCAACCTCAAATTTCATTAGCAATATGGCTAGTGCGAGAACCACGTATGGAGCGATGGACTAGCTTGTCTCCGAGACTAGGCTCAGAGTCAAAGTTCAGGTTCACCGATGATTTCTTCGCTTGGTTGAGATTCCAATTGATCATGATAGAAGACTTCCCATATGCCATAGTGGATGTCCGGGGAAGCATGGACTTGGTTCTTCCAGAAGGGGAGGATTGGGATGCGTCAGGTGAGAAACCAAAAAGATCTTGTCAAGTGTTTTTTCATTTTAAACGTTATATTATTATTTTGGGGTACATAGAAGAGTTTTTAACATATGTATCGTTTCATTGTGAAGATAGGGGAGCAACATGTCTGGTAGAGATTCTGACACTGGGACATTGCGGGGATGCTCAGATAGTGGTAGATAAAGGGGTAGTAGCAAGAGATATCTGGGAGGTTGAAAGAAGCCTTCAAGGCCTCACAATGGGTATCCCTCCTCTTAGGAGGCAGGAAGTGCCACTACATATATAGAGACACATTGTGGGAGTGTCTGAGAGTCTTAACTCTTTACTGAGGTGAGTAGCCTGTGTTGTGATATGTTACTTGGAGCATAATGTGATGCAGAAATATTAGGGTCTTCCTGATGATTGTATAGTATGTATGACGATGTTTATGGGTGTGAGGACCCACATTTTTCCTATCTATGTGCCATTTTGATGTAATCAAACATTTTCAGTCACGTTGTATATATATGCATTTCCGAGTTTTGATAGTGCCAAATGATTTGCAAATAATAATGTCTTTTATGTGATGCATTTTAATTTACATGATGATATATGATGTGATTTATTTCCTTTATGAAAACTCATCTATGTGCGAGATACCTATCCATGATGTAATTAGCTAAGGAATCTGAAGTAGTGTTGAGTTCTCTTGGTATGTGCCTGTATTCGATAAAATCAAACATTCTTTCAAGACGACGAACTAGTAGATGGAGACGCAGTAGGATAGGATTGCGAATAACGTAGATTCGATTGAGTTGACAGACCATGAGTTGAGAGTCCAGGTTGTTGATCATATGAGAAACACCTAGGGAAGAGGCCTCGGTTAAAAGTCCAATCACAACATGATATTCTTCCATGTTATTAGTTGTCGATCCCAAGAAAATACCTCATGAACTCACCAACTCGTCAAAGTGGTAAATGACCCAAGCTGTAAAAGAAATGTTCTAAGTGTGTCGACTAGCACCATATGCAAACCCGACAAAGATAGGAAAGGAAAATGCCATCTACGAATGCAAACACAAGACACAGTATAGGTGGCTAAGTAAAAAATCGTACACGCAAGAGAAAAAGACACACCAAACTAAAAATACAATATTGTACAAAGCATGTATGCTAGATGTCCTATGCATAATACTTATTAAGGTAAAGCCCGTTTCGGGGCTCACCCAGGGAGATTTCATTGTAGTCAACTAGCTCATAGGCACCTATATGTAGAACACTTTTCACGATGTAGGACCATCCATAGAGGTTCTATCTTCCCTGTCCCTAACTTATCATGAGCCTGGTCATAAACGAGGACTAGGTCTCCTTCTGCAAAAGTGCGAGGATGGACAGACTTGTCGTATCGATTCTTGATTCTCTTTTGATATGTCTCATTTACGAGAGAAACATCACGACGTGTTTCATCCAACCTAGTCAAGTGTAAGAAACGTTCTTCTTCAGCAGAAGTGTGGGGTAGGAGTTCTACTTTGAGTTTCAACGATGGAATTTCACACTCGATTGGTAAAACAACTTCTATGCCATATACTAGCTGGAAGGGAGTGAATCCAATAACAGTTTTTGATGAGGTCCGATAAGCCCAGAGAGCAGAGAAAAGTTGTAAATGCCAAGATGTCTTGTTTTCCCCTACCATCTGTTGGATCATGGTTTTAAGGACCTTGTTGATAGTTTCAACTTTTCCATTAGCTTGAGGATAATACGGGGATGAGTTCTCATGGCGAAAACCCAACTTGGCATGCAGCTCATCATCATCTGGTTTTGAAAATGTGAACCATGATCACTGACAATGGCTTGTGGAACACCAAAGCAAGTGATGATGTGGTTGAAAAAGAAAAGAGTTGTAGTACAGTCATCATTCAGAAAGGTAGGCATAGCCTCAACCCATTTTGTAAAGTAATCGACAACGATGATTATATAACTGTGCCCCCTGGTTGAGGTAGGCTTACACTGCATGAAATCAATGCCCCATTTGGCAAAGAGGTCGATGGAAATAATGGGATGTAGTGGAGCAGGGTGGGTGTGTGCCTTGTTATGAAAAACTTGGTAGGGTGGGCACTTTTTGAATGCCTCAATACAATCGTTGAAGATTGAGGGCCAAAAGTAACCAACACGTAAAATTTTCTGGGTTGTAGCCATCTCATAAACGTGACTACCACAAGCTCCAAGGTAACAGTCATTGAGGACGCGTTCAACCTCTTCATGAGTCAAACATCATCACAGGATAGTTTCAATGCCACGACAATATAAAGTGTCATCGATAACAAGGTAATGACAAGAATGGTGGAAAATACGACGACGCTCTTCACGATAGATATCGGGCTGAAAGCGTTGGGTCTGGAGATAAAGAAGGATGTCTCCATACCAAGGATCATAAATGCTAATGAGGAATAAACATTCATTAGGGAGAGAAACTCTAGGCTCAGTGTCTTCATCAGCTTACTAGGCCCTGGAAATGGCTTCTTCCTCGATGACCACGCCACCCATATCAACGTCACGATAAATCGAGGGTAAAAGTGATTTAGTAAACCATTCTGCCAATAACTGGTCAGGAATGATCAATTTGATCAACCTTTGTCATCGTTTCCACTCATGAATATGACCAAAGATATGCACGAAGTTAGTCTGACGAAGGGAGGTGAAGAGTTCGATACCCGTCTCGTATCGAATGGGTAGTTGAAAGTGTGTGAGAAAGGGCATGGCAATGGAGTTGAAGTCTTGGAAAGAACCACGTGGCAGTTCAATATACCACTTGCCTGCTGAGCTTGTAAGTGTTCGCTAGAAAAGACGCAAACGTATAGAATTGTCCATTAAGGAGTTTGATGAAAACCACAAATGGAAAGTCATCACATGGTTATTTGGGTCTTCTCCAGGTTTACCATCAAATTTTTGACTATTAGAAGGTAGTTTAGACGGAATCACTGGCTAGAAAGGATAATGAAGTATAGGATCATTGGTCAACCAAGACAAGTCTAGGAGATCCAGAGAAGCAAGAAACGATAGCTTTCGGTTAACCTGAGGGTGATACTGGTGTGGCATAGGAACACCAGTAGGACCATAAACTGGGTTAGGTGGATAATGTTAGAAAAACAGGACCACGGAGCAATAAAATAAAACAAATGCGGAAACAAAACACATAAGATACACAATACAAGAGAGACATAGATTTACGTGGTTCACCCAGTGTGGGCTATGTCCACCAGAGAAATTGCCAGGTCCTTTCTTTATTATTATCCAGCAAAATGAAGGGATACAACCTACAGCAAAACCCACTGTAACTTCCTCTTCTTTCTCTCACAGTCTCCTCTCTCAGAATACAATATTCACCAACATCCATAGCCGTAATACAATTCCCTCATAAAAGAGGGTTGCCTTCTAGGGCAAAAAACCCTAACATAATCTCTATCATTAGATCTGCGACCTTATAATGAACGGTCCAGATTTACAATGAAATTACAATATACTTTTACAAGGCAATTTTTTCTTCCGGGGCTTCACCCCTGAACCCTCGCTGGGGGCCCACTTGCCCCCAGACCCCCCAGCCGGGGAGATAGTCCCCCCAGACCCCACAGAGGGGTAACCCCCCTTTGCACTCCCCCGCGTGGAAGAGTGTACATACTTCTGGGGTGTAAATACTTCATGGGGTATAAACACGGCTGAAAGTAAAAGACCTCTAAATCAGGAAGATAATCAGGCTCCACAACCAACAGATAATTGTAACCAGTGGGTCCTCCTGCATACAGTTGTTGTTGACTAGAGTAAATAGGATTTGAGGAGGGTTGAGAAACATGTGCAAGAGGAGGATAACATGATGGGTTTTTAGGATTATAATTTGGATTTGGTGTTTTCCCATGGGGGGGTAAACATTTTTTCCATAAGGAGGATATATAATAGTCCCATGAGAAAGATGAGGTTGTTGTATACCTTGAGGATTATGTCCCCCAGAGAACTGTGGGTTTCCTGGGAAAGGAATATTCCATGGATTGGGTGTTGTAGACACATTCTATCCATAAGGTTGATGATGGGCGCCAGTCTGAGGCTGCACCCCAGCATGAGGTTTCCCTCCAAATGGAGGTTTCCCTCCAAAAGGAGGTTGCCCCCCAGCATGAGGTTTCCCTCTGAAAGGAGGTTGCCCCCCAGCATGAGGTTTCCCTCTAAAAGGAGGTTTCCCCGGAGCATGAGGTTGAGTCCCTGGAGTTTGGAAACCAGACGTAAACGATTGACCGGTGCCCCTTAATGGATTAGAGCCACCAAGACTAGTTCCTTTGGGTTGTTGTGTAGGTATAGAACTTCCGGGTATAACCTGGTTAGTATTGACAACAAAAGAATTTGGTGCTCTGTACCCAAGGGGAAGTGACGAAGAAGGCCTATATGAAAGTGGTGTTCCAATGGGAGCTTGGATAACCACCACATTACCGGTGGGAATGGTCGCAACGTGAGGGACCATCGTAGAATGGGCCATTTGGAGAGAAATAGTGGAACTTGGACCAACAAACTACATGTTCGGACCAACGAACGGTGTGGTTGAACTAACAGTTGTATCGGTAAAATGATCTAAGGGTACGGTATAGGTAATAGATGTTTCAGGTATTTGGAATATGACAGGTATATCAACACCTATCCCTAATCCATAAAGGTCTCACACCATGCGAGGTGTGATTTGAACTATGTCAGCAGTCCAAAGGGGGTCTCCGACTTGAGGGCTTGAATGAGGCCTGGTCAGAATTTCAGAAGGATCAATAACAATAAGTTCTCCGGCTAAATTCATCTAGAGAAAAAGCCTTTCATATCCTACAGGAATGCGGAAAGCCTCCATAGAATCCGAAATAATTCGAAAATTTTCTAAAGAGGTGGAAACTTCCTCCTGTGAGGTTATAATGTTGTGGACCTCGCTCTATTGAGGAGATCCCTCCATAGAATAAGGGGGTAAAGTGGTAGAATATTCCATATTTTTTGGGGGAAGTCCCTATAACCTACACGAACGGCGTGGAGGGTCGGTGTTGGCGGAACCAAAAATTCGACGGAAAAAATCTATGGCCAACTAACGAAAAAGAAACAACATACACTAGTCAAATCTAGGAATATAACCAAGAAAACAAAACCTTCTCTCGATGACTTACTAGTTGGTGATGAAATCCAATATCGTTTGATCAAGTGAAGAAGGGTCTAGAATATGGTGGAACAGTTGCGATGGAAACCTGCTTAATGGACTTGTGCCTTTGTGCAAGCTTCCACGCAGAAATTGTGGATTTACCCTCCAAGGAGACCGAGTGAGTTTGACCACCATCTATTCCTGGTACAATGAAGACTTCCCTTCACCGTCACCTTGTGTAAGTACCTAAATGTTATGGCTACTAAGGACACCAAATCGTAGTCAGCCCCTGGGTGGGTACAGTCGACAGTCCAGTCAGAATGTATGAGAAAGATAACAAGTCTGAAATCCTTTGAGAGAACTGAGGACAAGTGGACCAGTAGAACTCCAGAGGACCTCGAACAGATTTGGATTTCACGAAGCAGTGGGACCAAATGAAACCATATGAACCTCAAGAAGAACCCTCAATATACGATCTGACCACTACAAATGATTGAACCATGGAGGGATAATCTCCATAACTCTCCCGAATGCGACCTCGTGCGTAACCCCTATGTGAGAGGGGGATCCCAAAAAGCCTATACGACAATTGGATTTTCTCTTCCTCTCGCAAGATGATAATGTTTGTTTTGAATACTTTGGAGAGTTGTACTCACATCCTAATCCTAGTCTAATGTTGGTGGAAGATTCTAAAAACAAAATTTTCTAGATAAATTTTAATTAGCATTAATTTTGCAGTTGTTGTTTACTCAAGGGTGTATGAAAATGAAACTGATGGTATTATGACTCAATTCCCAAAAAATTCATAAGAAATGACAAGTAGTCTTTTCTTTCAATGAATACCTATTTAAGGGAAGGAGAAAAATGTTCTTTTCACTGTCAAACACTAAGATGCAATATCCTCATGCAATTGTTTCTCAATCAAATCTAGTATAATGCTAAAAAGTTCGTAGAATTTTGTTCTAATATCCAAAAACAATCATAATAAATTTATCCCTTTGCTTTATGTGTGAATGATAATAAATTTGATGTAAAGCTTCTTATGCCATTCATACTTTGAGATCAATGAGATTGAGACAATCAGAAGTAAACTTCACACAAATAAAAACACACTCTCGTCGTGATTAAACAAGAAAGACAAAGATAACCAAACTTGCAAAAACAAAACCAAAAACTCAAAAAGAAGGAAAAAAGGCTTGGACAAGATGACCTCAAAGATCAAATGGAAAGGTGAATAGACCTTTGAATTTCCTTACAAAATCTTTCACTCAGTCAGATAAATGAGAGGAAAACAATAAGTTGACTCTAAATCATCAAAGACAAAGAATGACTTCAAGGTAAGGAAAAATTATCAAAATTCCAAACAAAAGGTGATCAATTCTCAGAAAGCAAAGTGTTGAAGGACAAGACAAAGATGTATTGAGGTTGTAAGGACTCTGAGTAAGTGAAAACAACAAGAAAATGAACTCAGAGATTAAACTCCTACAATATTTTTAACAGAAAAGGGGTAACGCTCTAGTAGCAAGGGCAGGGGAGCACTAGCCTCTTAAAATTCATAAAAAATGCCCAGAAATCCAAAAACTCAAGCAAACTCAGAAATTCAAAGTGTATAGGATGGAATAAAGGGCCAATCAAACAATCTAGGAATTAGAGACACAGTATGAAGAAGGTCAAAAAATGAGCAAAGGCCAAAATAAGACATAGGAAAGGAATCAAAAATCAAATTTCCTCCCCAGTGGAGTCGCCAATTTCTGTTACAGGAGAATCCCCCTGCAGACAAGTGGATTTCCTCTTGAATACTAGACCCCTATGACCAAGATAGAAAATTGATAATGTGGGCACTGACATTCCTTTTCATGAAGCTAAACTATTCAAAGAAGAAGAAGAAAGAAGGGTAAATACCTTTACCGACATTTTTCCTTGCTTGATCCAGGCTGATATTGATCTCCAAGTTCTTCAGAAGGTCTTGCATTACAATGAGAAACAACAACAAGACATACTTCCTACTCTACCATGATTAACTTCATAATAGATCTATAAAAAGAAACAAGTTCATGAAACATACACAAACTTAAAGGAAACATGCCAAGCATAGATTTATATTAATGAAAACAAAGTGAAATGCTTACAGCCATAGATGTAGATGCAGCATGAACGAATCTACAGTCGATGGAAAATCATAATATAGTTGTTGGTTTACCTAAAAGGTTTCCCCTTGATTGATTCTGTAAAGGTTGTGTGCTTGGAAAACATCATCAAGCACCCTTCGACTTTGGAAAAGAGTGGAAAGAAAAAAACCTCCTGGAGCTAGTTCACATTGATCTTAGATACATCAATATACCTTCCTTAGTAGGTGCAAGGTATATCTTGACTTTCATTGTTGATATCTCTCATTTCACTTAGGTTTATTTTTTGAAGAACAAGAATCTTGTCTTTGAAAAGTTCAAATAATTTAGAGCCTTTGCTGAAAAGAAATGTGGCCAACCAATAAAGTGCCCGAGGTCAGAAAATGGTGATGAGTATGCGAATCAACCTTTTGAAGAATACCTAGTTCGATCTAGTATTAATTGCAAGTAGTCAGTTTCTCATACCCCTCAGTAGAATGGAATTTCAAAACACAAGAATCAATTGTTCATTGAAATGTCTAGATGTCTTTTGCGGGCCAAAGATTTTCCTCCTCGCTTCTAGGATGAATTTGTCTATTGTGTAAATTATCGACTCAATCGCATCTCAAATCGAGTTCCTTTGGTGACTCTAGTCAAACGATGGTGTGGAAGTAAGCCCTCTTTCATCCACCTCCATGTGTTTGGATGTGTTTTCTGGGCTGATAATTTCAATGATTACAGAAAGAAATTGGATGCCAAGAATCATTCTTGAATCATGATGGGATACTTTGAAGAGTCTTAATCATATTGATTCTTTGACCTTATCAAAAAAAAATTCATTATCAAAAGAAATATATGGTTTGAGGAGAATTATTTTGGCATCAAGTTGTTGAATTCCTCCTTTGGTTTGTTACAGGATGATCTCTTTGATGTTGTTTCCAAATTTGGTTCTCTCGTTTAATTTTTTAGTTTTTCGATTGGATAGTCAAACTTTGTTCCTGTTTTGATTGGACCTTCGAGTCGATTGGTCAATTGATTTCTGTTTCGATTAGTCCACCATCTTCATCAAATGAAACTATTCTTACTCATGATCAACCTTTTGTGGTGAAAAATAGTTCATCCCTTTCTTGTCTACCCAGATGGGATACTAAGACAATTAAGGCTATTCATCATGATGTTAGTGATATTTATTCAGGCCAAAAAACTCATAGTTAGAAGCAGCATGCCAACATTGCTTTGATGACCCGTGAGATTGAAAACTCTTATCCTATTACCTACTCAGATGCACAAGGACAACTTGAATGAGAGGAGGCTATGAACACAGAAATGGATTGTTGGCACAAGGGCAGACCCAGATATCAACGCTACAACAACGCACCAACAAAACCCTAACTACTGACCCTTTCGGCAACACCTATGAAGCAGATGAAGTCTCACCCGAGGTAGAGGCAGGGGTGGTTGTAGGACTCAGGTGTCTACAACCTTAGATGGGACACAAATATGTGATTGTAATACTTAACAAAGCACTTAGCACCGACAATTCATCGATATTTAACCACTATTCTACTACGCAGATTAAACAGAGCATCACATCATTCACTCAGATCTGATGTATTTAAGCACTTATCATAAAAAGGTAGATTAGATCTAGCAGATTCAAGCACTAAGAAAATTCACATAGGTCAGATCTACATCCATATGTACATCATTAGCACAAAGCATAAACAAATCTATCTATCTATATCAAAGCACTTAGAAAGTAAAGACATAAACATATCAAGACATCACACAAAGCAGACCAACACAACATATACATGGTTCAACCCCACCCTGGGGATACGTCCACCAACTCTTCTTCTTTATTATCTTCATTCAATCGGTTACATGCATAGAGCCACAAAATTTTGCTCCGCATAGGACAAGAGATCTGCGCGCACCTCGCCAGATCCTTCTTCCCCGAGCTAGGTTATAGCACGAAGCCTTCTACAGTCACTTACACTCAACTCTTCAAGTCTAAAACAATATGCACATAGCAATTACAATCCTTAATTCACATAGATATAGCACTTAGCCATCCATCTAACATCACATAGATGCATTCTCTATATCTTCTTACATTGCCTAGGCATCTATATATACATTACAAAATAGGCCTAAACATGGGTAAACCCATGGGCCGATATCCCATACCCATTACATAATCCCAAATCCCAAAAAGGACTCAAAAAGGGGGTCGAGATCCCGTGATCTTTGCTTCGTCTTGCGCTCCTCCTTCGATAGGCTGTCGAAGTCCCAAAATAGGTCAAACTTGACCAAGGATCTCTCAACTTGGTCAAGGGCCAACAGGCCCCCAACACTCATCTGTGACTTGTCCTGAGTCACTCTGATCTGGGTAGTTCTACTTCAAAATCCTTGAGCTTGGCTCAAGCTGCTTCGACTTGTTGTTGTGCCATGGCCTCTTGTGCAACGAACTCTTGGATGACTACCTCATTCACATTCCCCTCGAGGCATTGTTCAGCTGCAATAACAACCTGCTCCAGTTCTTCTCCTTGGCCTTCTACCTCTGTGAACAATTGGTAGGACTTATCTTGTACAGAGTGGAGTCTCTGAGTTACTTCCATAACTCTACTCTGGATAGTGTGGACCTGCTACTAGGTGGTGCGTTTCTCTTGGGAGAACTTCATTCTTTCCATAGCTGACAAGGGCTTCAACTGTGCCTATACCATTTCAGCTTGATACTTCACCTCTTGGAGTTGCAACTCCAGTGTCTTTAGTTTTGGATTCTCAATGAGTTTCTCGTAGGTCTCGACACTGTGATCGGTAAGTTGCTTACATTCCATAGTAAGGGATTTTATTCTCTCAACTGCGCTTCGAGAAGTTGCTTCTCTTTGTTCCTTTACATCATGTGGAGTCTCAGGCACTGCATGGAGCTCTAAGTCTGCTATGCGTTGTTGTAACTGTTGGATGGCTTTTGCGAGCTGTTCCACTTGCTGCGTGACTCGATCTTCTGCCTTTATTTCAACGACTATCACAGAGTGAAGTGCTCTGCTGACCACTTCTTTTACTTCAAGTTGCTCTGCGAGCAAATGTTCTTTTCCTTGTTGCATCTGTTCTTTTTCTTCGTCGAACTTTACTTGGAGAGAAATATTTTCCTATTCTACAGCTCAGTGTTGTTTGACAATTACTCCTTATACTTGCGTCAAAGCCTGGGTGTCTTGTTCGGTTTCTTCTTGTGCTCGTCAGAGGCGAGCTTCGACTGTATTAGCTAGTTGGTGGAGTTGTGTTGGCGCATCTCCCAACTCTGGTTCTCTCGACGCAGTGGAGACTACGTGACTGGACTGAAGGGCCTGTTGTACCCCTCGGAGTTCGACTTCGATCCTATCATACAGTTCTTCTTCCTTGGTCGTTTGTTTCTCTGCTATTTCCAACGAGGCGTCATTCAGAGCTGCGATGATGAAATCAAAATCATCGGAGGTGAGGACGGTCTACATCTTTATCATGGTGGCTTTTGACTTCTTTTGGGATGAAGGTTTCAGGGGGAAAATCTTCCTCTTCTTTGAGGGGTCCTCCTCATCTCCGAGTGGTGTTACTTTGTTGGGCCTCTGTTCAACTTCGACTTCATCACCACCCCCTCAATTAGGTGACATGGAAGCAGACTTCCCTGAGGTGCTGCTTAATTTGTGGACCTCCTCAGTCTTCTTCTACTTGGGTGTATTCTATTCTTTATGGGTGTCCTCTGGGTTGTCAATATCAGATATCTCTACAGGATTAGCAGGGATAAGGAGGTCAGTGGACTATTCCTTAGTGATTTCCTCTAGGTCTTCTTCTGTAAGCTTATAGGTCTGGAGCTATTTTTTATGTTCATCTGTCTGCGCTATAATGTAGCGAAGTGTTGATGTGTGCTGAACTTCATCAGTGTTTGGAACCTCTATAAAGTGTTTGGAGTCATGTGAGGCTCAGTTTCGATGGCTCACTTTAGTTGAAGGTAGTATGTATGAAACAAAACATTCGACTGCCACTTTTTGTTCATATTTTTTGAATACCATAGGGTAGCAAACTTCGCGGCAAGCAATTCGAACGACTCTATGTCTGGGAAGGTTGCTCCTTCCAACATCTCCTAGGCAATAAATTCAATGAGGACTAGGAGCCAGCTGAAATGAAATTCATAACCTTGATCCTGTGCTTCTCGACAATCTAGCTCCAACTGGTTAACTAGGTACTTCACCCAGTTCATTTGTAGGCCTTCCACGCACTTCCCTGCGAGGTCAACGACAAAGCTAGTGACCTGCGTAGCTTGGGTATTTCTTACTAACTTCCCAACTATCAATTGACATGCTAGGTGCACTACACCTCTCTAGATGGAAGCTACCTTGTAGCCTCTTGTTCCCCTCTCAACATCGCCATAGGTGTCCTTTATCTTCTGTGCAAGTGCACGATCTACGACTTTTCTTGGATAAAATTCCTACGGGTCGAGTCCTTGCATACTCAGGCCTGTGATCCTATGGAACAACGGCGGGTCAACTGTAATATGACAGTAGATCCATAAGTAGCCACCATGGTAACACGATAGTAGCAACTTGACACAGGCGTTGACTTCCTGGTGTCTTCCGAAGTGTGGGATCTTCATGACGTTCAGCAGGGTGGACTGCACGAGGATCATTGTCCACGACTGGGGAATGATCTTCGAATCCTTTCCTTTAGTTATGGTCAGGTACTTGTATGGGGCGAGCATGCCATAGATATTGCGATCTCCGAGGTTGAAGTCGTTAAAATTTAGTGTTGCGATCTTGTCTTGGTCTGTTAGAACTGCGTGTATCCTCTTCAGGAGGTACGTAGTAACTATGGTGTATTCAAAGTCTCATGGTACACTATCACGGTTCAGCATGCCAGCCAGAGGCGGGATGTAATCCGGTAGTATGGTTGGAATCAGTTTTTCATTCTTGAGGTCGTCTTTATGCTTGGTTCTCTTTTCTGCTAATGGTCGGGATGGTCCTGCTCCACGAGCAGTTGACGGAGAAGCTTGCACCGTTGTCGTCGATGAAGCTTGGATACCTTCAAACATCGGCATGACTCTTTCAGTCATGAGGTAGATAAAAAATTCTTCAAAAACTTTCTCTGTAGTGCTGAACTCGACCGATATACACGCTCGGGATTGAAAATCTCGGGTTCGGGGAGTAACTTAGACACGAAAATATGATAGAGGGAAATAGCGCAATGAGCACTTGTTGACAGGCGCAATTGACCGCTCGTCAACTGGAGGGGTGGATCCGGTCCAGGGTTGTCTAAATAACCCAAGCCATTTGGAATAATCCACTCCGATGGGTTTAGCGGCTCCGTTGGCCGATCTAAGTCCTAGGAAAACAAAAGAAAAACTACGCTAATGAAAATAATCTAAGTGAAAAACAATTGCTGCAAATTATATACAGGTCTAATATATATTCATAGTTCGCTAACTAATAGAAAAATAATTTTATTTATTAAATATACAATGCCTAGATATATTTGTATTTCTATGATATGTACAGTATTCACAAATTGCAAATTTTTAATCGAAAACCTACGAAAATCATGTATGAATTGACAACGAAGCTATTGTTCAATATTTTTTGAATTTTTATAACTTTTATAAATAGGAAGTAAATTGACAGCTATCTAACTAAGCAATAAGAATAGTAATCTGTGCTAAGAAAGGAAATGATAGCTATCTAACTAGGTAATAAAAACAACAATCTATATTATATATCTGTCTAAACTACAATGAATCCTTATATTAATTAAACTACTAGAATAAAATAACAAACTCACCTAAAATTAGCGCTTCCTATTCGTCCTATGCACTATATTCGATTTAGCTGTTTGATGGGGGAAACCTGCACCAGATTTTGCAAAAAGCTTCTCGTAAACAGGAAGCAGCGACGCTCTTGAATACGAATGACAGAACAAACAAGAGATATAGCAACGACAATTTTATAGTTTACAGATCATCACATTTAGATAAATCCCAGTGCGAAGATTTGTACATAACTGCTCATTTAACAAAGAAGATAAACCTTTTTTTCATTAAATTAAAACAGAATAATTGTTGTAAGTGAAATGAGATACATCAAATATGGACATAATTTAAATCATATCACATCAACCCGTAACAAATCTTGATATCTAAAGTAGTCAATAATTTGATTACAAATTAAAATGTACAAAAAACTTGAACAAAATTAAGATAAATTGAAGCTAAAGTCGTACAACAAATCCACTTTCATTCGAGTCTGTATAATCATAAGTCCATAGTCTATGTTCTCCAAACAGTGATGGGTTGTTTACAAAAAATAATAAGTATATAAAGGCCATAGGGTGAAACATTCCTTGTGGAAATCATCAAAATTGTTTGCAAAAGATATGGGAACAATCTCCCAAATCTATATTTCTAACTAAGACTAACAACCTAAACCAAAACTATGTAACAAAAAACATGTTCTAAACTTCCACAGCAGATCCAATTCCCATTGAAATTCGTGTGTACCTTGGCTGTAGGGATACGATTCATTCAGGATAATTTCAAGTTAACAATGACAGTGGTTGCCTCAACATTTTTTAATATGATAGAACCTGTGGTCTTTTGCCTCTTATCGTTGGCTTGCAGTCTATCATTTTCCTTAGACAACACAGTCACCCAGTCCTTCAAAGACTTAATTTGGGACTGCAACAAAGGAACATCTGTGTAGTATCGCTCGAGCCAAGAGTTGCATTGAGTGCAATGTTGTTGATCGGGCCGAGTCACTACAGGTGAAGCATCTTTTAAATTACTAGGGGTTCCACTGTCAAACTTGATCCTGGGGAAGTTAGGGTCATCCTTAAGGCACGGTGGGAGGTTGGATACGTAGTAATAGGGTTCAATAGAACAGAGGCCGTGAGAGTAAGGGTATTCCTCGGTCAAAAATCGCTCAATCTCATAATCCGAGTCTTCACTCAAAACAATTGGCTTCTGGTTTGTGTTTTGTTTGGGCTTGTTACGAGCACACCTAGATATCCAACGTGCAACTTTCTTACCCTTGCTATTGACATTGGTATTACCCTTGCCCTTTTTTCTTGCAGGCCTCTTAACAGTATTAGCATTGTCTTTCGAACATGGGTCATGCAGGGTGTCGGGTAGGTCAGCGTTGGGGTAGGTCGAGGGTTCGACAGTGGGTAGGAGGGTAGGAGGTGGCACGGCAAGCCTGACAAGGGTTTCGGTGACCACAGTCTTGTCCACTTGACCACATTCAGGAGTTGCAAATCCATTCCTCAACAGGAAAGCTTGCCAACAGTCACCACTCAACCTCAACTGATGAACAATAACGATTTTAATCAAACAGTGATGGAAGAGGCTGGAGTCAGCCTTTTCCCTCTCAAATCATTTAGCCATTTTATACAGACTGCATAGGAGGTAGTGAGGCATATTCAAAGGGAAATCTATGAAATTCATAAGCAACCGGAGATGGTAAAGAAACACTAAACCATATCTACCTTCGCAAGTAACAAATTGCTTAATAATGGCCAATAAATCATGCCACCTAGACTTAAGGGCCGTGACTGGCATACCTTTATCACAACTAATAATTTTTCTCGAGGTAAACAGGAGCGGCCATGGCACTTCATCCACCTTCGAATTCTTAAACCACCTCTTCCCTTTAGCTGGAAAACCCATGGCCGAGCTGAGGAATTCCTCATTCAATTCAAGTTGGATGTCCCCAACTTTGGCCCTGCATCCATCGAATGTGAGGGAAAACTGCTGAGCGACCGCGAGGTTGAAACCCTCAAATTTTTGGATGAAAGCTAACCAGCCATTACTCTCCAGGTCCTCACGAGCGTTGTCAAATAACAACAACATTTGGATTCCATTAGGTTCTATGCGCACTACAGGGGCCATAGGAGAGAGCACACAGTCAGCAGGGTAAACGATGAAGAGGTCAGATAGGGTAGACACAGGACCAATTCCCACAGTTTCCTCAAAACAAACAGAGGTAGCTCGAGATGCAAGGCAGACGTTTAATGCCTATGCGTGCGAGGGTGGTGGAATGAAAAGAAACCATGAAAAACATTCATTTTGACATGTACAATTGACGACGCCTTGGTAATTCAAATCATTCACATCACAATCCAAAGATTTTGACCCAATATCAAATAACCATTTGAAAACCATAGTGTTCATAACCAACAATTGGTCAACAATGTTAAATCAACAATAGTGTTTGTATGATTCAAAGAAACCACTAGATCGACCATTGCACCATGGGTTTAATCAAAAACACCAAAAATCATTGCATTACGAACTTATAGAATGAAACCATATTAACAAAAATGCAAAGTGAATAAAGGTTTGGTGTCTTGCCAACTGTATGACCATTATTGGGTTAGAGGTGAAATGACCACATGAACAAAAGTATTGGTAATAATCCAGTGACGATTTTAATGTCATGAAAAATGAGTTCCAACTCAAGGTTTTCACGCTTGCAATCGTGAAAATGAAAACGAAAAGCAGGTGTGCAAATGCGCAAGATAATCGTGTCGTTTTGTTTTAAAGAATTGCGACGAGTATTGAGGGTTCAAAACCCTTGTGTGGGCAGCTTGTAAGGAAAATATAAAAATGCAAAATGGCTTCCAACAGCACTGTGTAAAATCAGTGATTCTGTGGGATCAAATTCATGGTGAGAAAAAGTGCTCTCGGGGCATGGCGCGACAAGATAAATAGATAACTTGGCAATGGACGGCAACAGGCAAGAAGCCTTCATTAACTCCGTTCTGTCCATTACAGCACGGTCCAACGGTCTGGTGGAAAACCATAAATGCCTTGCGATCCATTCGGAGGGTCGATCGAACGGTTATATTGGTCCTAACGGCTATATTTCTTCGCCATGGCGAAGTGCCATGTGACGTTGTTCTGTTATCTCGACGAAGTTCCAATTTTGCAAATTTTCCTTCTGCGAGGTTCCTTCTGGAACCTTCTTTAACATGTCAATCTTAGCTCTCTTCTTACTTAGATTTATAGCCTTCTTTCTAGTGAGCTTCATCTCGATGTGCCTTTTTCCATTCTGATTCTTATCTTCTTGTGGCATAGTTACTTTACGTTGTTGAGATTCTTTCCTAAGAATCGAGGGTGATACTTCTTCTTTATCTGGAATAAGTACTTCAATCTTCTGTGGGTCATCTAGTGTTCTTTCAACTTTGATATCCGAATCTTGTAAGTTTTAAACCTGCGAAGTAAAGAAATGCATATAGATTCTTAAGCAATACAGAAATTAATCAATGGCTCATACACAGAGTACACATAGATTTTATACCGGAAACCCTCAACCAGGAAAACCTTTCTTATTTTCATTATATTGAATTTCACCATTCACCATACAATATATACAATGTTTTTAGGTATTTCATAGATACCAAAACCCTAATCCATTAATCTGGGATTAATTTACAAATCTGCTAAAAATAGCAAAATCAGCTAAAAATAGCAAAAAACCGCCCAAAAATAAAAATTCGGGACGCTGCCCCGAACGCTGGGTGTAATCGGGGGGGGGGGAATACCTGCCCCCCCTGGGAAGCCCCTCGGAAAGCGCTCGACGCACACGGAAGATCTCTAGGTGAAGAGATCGTCAGACACAGTTGTCGTATCTGACGCGCCCACACACACACACATGCAAAGAATATAACACATACCCAACAAATCTCTGGTGTTAAATAGCTTCGATCTGTTCTTTTGTTCTTCAATCAAGTGTGTGATCCTTCTAGTCATAAAATCTCTTAACTCTTGCTTCTTCTGCTCTAAAATTTCTTCTTCTTCTTTCCTTCTGGCCTGATCTTTTTCAATCTAAGGTTTTCCTAGTAACATGGTAAATGGGGCATTTTTCTCAACAAATTTAGTAATCTCAAAATCTTCCTCTGTCAAAGTTCCATTGGCATTCATAGAAATCTTGGTGAACTTCTCACGTAGGTTTATCAACTTTCCTCTAAATAACCCTATTCCTCCCAATGAAGGAGCTATAGCAGGCTTCCCTAAAAGTTCCCAAGTTCTTTATGTCATGATATTCACCTTTGTTTCCTCATCTAGAACACAGTCAATTTCGAAGTCTCCTATTATTTCTTTAAGGCATTCTTTTTCTTTGAAGATCTCTAATAAGTTGACATGTCGGTGGTCATTCAGGGTTTCTTTTATCTGTAGTAATGCTTTCTCTAATTCTTTCTGGGGTTCTTCCATTTATGAATCTGTCTTAGGGTTTTCTTGCCTCATATCTATTCCTTCAATATTAGCAATCATTCTAGGGAAATACAATACTTCATGGTCCATAGATTTGCAGCAGAAACAACTAGGTCTTCTCCCAGGGCATTCCTTAGCAATATTTCCCGGTTTTTTACAACTTTAATAGAGGGTTAATCCTCTCTTTCTTTTAAATGATCCTCATCTCTTTTTGTACTGTGCGCTAGGATCATAGTAGCTAGCCTACAAACAGTTCTTTCTAGGATCCTGCATCCACTTGTTAGTCCAAACATTCTTTATATGCATAGGTATAACATATCTTTCACTATTCTTATCAGATCTATGTATATCAAACCTTCTTTCATCTATTAGGGCCCTAGTTTTCAAGCTATGATAGAATCTATCAAACATACCTAGATCCATACTTTTGAAACAAAAAATTCCACTTATCTTACTTCTACGAAGCACAAAGCCTTCAGATCTAGAACTTTTCACTATTCTTACCTTTATCAAAGCACAGAGCTTGCAGATCTTACCTTTTTAAGAAAAAATTCTCACTTTTACCTTTCTCAAATCACAAAGCGTTCAAATCTTACCTCTTTTCTTTAGATTCGACCTCTTTTGTTCAGATCTGGTCTCTTTTCTTCAGATCTGACCTCTTTTCTTTAGATCTGACCTCTTTTCTCTCAGATTGGGCTTCTTTCTTTAGCACAGAGCTTTATAAATCAAGTAAAATACTACGCACTAGAGCGACAGATCTATGCACAGAGCTTTCACAATTTTAGATCGGATCTTTGCACACATCTTTTTCTTCCTTAGTTCCCAACAATCACAGTTTCAGGTCCTGACAACGGAACCATTTGCTGGCATAGGGGAAGACCCAGGGTTCAACGCTACAACAATGCACCAAAAAAACCCTAACTACTGGCCCTTTTGGCAACACCTGCGAAGTAGATGAAGTCTCACCCGAGGTAGAGGCAGGGGTGGTTGCAGGACTCAGGTGTCTGCAACCTTAGCTGGGACACAAATCTGTGATTGTAATACTTAATAGAGCACTTAGCACTGACAATTCATGATTATTTAACCACTATTCTATTGCACAGATAAAATAGATCATTGCATCATTCACTCAGATATGATGTATTTAAGCACTTATTATAAAGAGGTAGATTAGATCTTGCAGATTCAAGCACTAAGCACATTCACATAGGTCAGATCTACATCCATATATAGATCATTAACACAAAGCATAAACCGATCTATCTATATATATAAAATCACTTAGCAAGTAAAGACATAAACATATCAAGAAATTGCACAAAGCAGATCAACACAACATATACGTGGTTCACCCCCACCCTGTGGATACGTGCACTAACTCTTTTTCTTTATTATCTTCAGTCAATCAATTAAATGCACAGAGCCACAAAATCCTGCTCCGCATAGGACAAGAGATCTGTGTGCACCTCGCCAGATCCTCCTTCCTCGTGCTAAGTTACAACATGAAGCCTTCTATAGTCACTTGCACTCATCTCTGCAAGTCTCACACAATATGCATAGAGCACTTACAATCCTTCAATCACATAGATCTAGCACTTAGCCATCCGTCTAACATCACATAGATGCATTCTCTATATCTCCTTACATTGCCTAGACATCTATATATACATTACAAAATAGGCCTAAACATGGGTAAACCCATGGGCCGACATCTCATACCCGTTACATAATCCCAAATCCCCAAAAGGACCTAAAAAGGGGTCGATATCCCACGATCTTTGCTTGGTCTTACGCTCCTCCTTCGACAGGTTGTCGAAGTCCCAAAATAGCTCAAACTTAACCAAGGATCTCTCAACTTATTCAAGGGCCAACATGGAATATCGGTTGAAGCATCACACTTGTCATTTATTTCCTTGACCTCAAGAGAAGAACATCATGAAGTGTCGATGGGTCTACAAGACCAAATTTACCTCTTAAGGTGTTGTTGAATAACATAAAGCTTGTCTAGTTATAGAAGGATTTTTTAAACTAGAAGGTATCGACTACATTGAGACCTTTTACCTTGTTGCAAAGATGAACTATGTTCAACTGATTCTTTCTCTTGTTGCTCGATTTGGATGGGAGATCCATCAAATGTATGTGAAGACTATCTTTCTTCATGGAGAACTATCAGAATAAATTTTCATGGAACATCCTCTTGGTTTTGTGACAGATTCTAACCTGGTTTGTTGAATTCAAAAGTCTCTTTATGGTTTGAAGAAATATCCTAGAGCTTGGTATGCTAATATCGATAGTTTCTTTCTTCAACTTGGTTTCAAAAACTGTGAATACGATCACATCCTATATGTACTCCATACTCTTGGAAATACTTTGATTATTGTTGTATATGTTGATGATCTTTTCATAACTGTAAATAACATTGATCTCATTCTTAGATTGAAGAAAAAACTTATTGACTCCTTTCACATGACGAATCTTGGTCTTCTGCATTTTTTTTTGGGTCTTCAAATATTACCATTGTGTCATGGTTTTTTCATTTCTCAATCTAAATATGTAATGGATATTTTGACATGTTTTAAGATGGAAATTTTAATCCCTATGCTACTCCTTTTCAATATGGAGTTAAGCTAATAAAAACTTGTCAACTTCCCAAAGTCAATGCTACACTCTATTGAAAATTGGTTGGTAGTCTCATTTATCTTACTCATTGTCAACCCAACATTTCCATTCCTATTAGTGTGGCTTTTTGGTTTATGCAGAATCCCATAGAATTCCACTAGAAGGAATTCAAAAGCATTGTTGTCTATATCAAGGATACCACTCATTTTGGAATCAAGTATTGTCGAAGTTCAGATTGGCTGGTCATATTCACTGACTCCGACTAAGAAGGCGAAAATGATGATTGAAATTCCACTTATAGCTATGTGTTTAGCTTTAGCATTGGACCGTTGGTTCCGTCGTGCAAGGAACAAAATGTAGTATCTTTGTCGACATAATATCATGGTGTTGTTCATGCAGGTACAGAGGTAGTATTGATTTTTCAACTTTTGGGTGAACTTAGATTTATTGTACATACCTTGGCTACAATCTACTATGATAATTAGAGTTCCATTCAAGTTGTTGAAAACCCTATTTCTCATAGTAAGATGAAGCATGTTGAGCTCCTTTCTCATTATTTGAGATAGTTGATTCATGAGAACGTTGTCTCTCTTATGTAGTATATAACAGATGATCAGGTAACTGATATATTAAATAATCCATTACCTAAAGCTAATACGATGCTTGGGCTTCAAAAAACAAAATTATTGGGGGGTGTCCTACTGAATTAATTTCACCTCCTGAATATCCAGAGACATGTGTTGATGGGGGGGTTTTGGAACCTCTGGTTCTGATGGTTCGTCACACTTCTCCTAGAATAATTCGGTTTGGCAGTTGACCAACATCTAGAAATAGCCGGTTGAGTGATCAACCAAATATCTACATTAGTCGGTCAATTAGTCAACAGACATGTTGATCGAAAAGTCAACCAACAATAAAAGATAGTTCGTCAGTGGATTGACCAACAAATTAATTGACTATGAGTTGGATGCATGGACATTCAAGTTGAGCATCCTTATTGAGCCGATTGGACAGTGCAGATTTGACGGAGTCAACTATAACCACTGACGGTTATATGTGGGCAAGTCTTTCAAATTCCAAGGAATTTGGTTACATCTTGAAGCTATAAATAACAAACATGATGGGTCATTATCATACATGTTAGATTCCAATGTTGAACATAGTGTGTGCACTCAATATGCATTGTGATATTCCGATCATAATGCATCGTGCTTAAGTGTTGTAACAATGTCTTTAGACTCCACTTGATATCTTTGAAGCATATTCCTCTTCGATTACCTATAGTTATCTTTATTTTTTTGTATCAAGTTACACCCAATCCCCAACAATTTTTAATGTAAATATCTATTTTTGTTAGACTTATTAATGTTAGTTTATACACCGCCAGATGGGGTGTTCGATTGATATGACTGCTCCAACTACACCTGTTGCCACCTGGCCACCTCATAGGCCACCTGGCGTACGTTCTTCGCCACGTCCATACCCCAGTCACTTCCGATCTTTACACCACCTTCCACCACCCTCCCTCTCACATTTTCTTTTCGACGTTCACTCACGTGGGGAGCTCTGCAACTCGTGCGTCCTCACGAAGCCATGCAGACGCTCCTCCCCGTCGCTTCAGCTTACACCCTGGCCCCCACTTCTTATGGACACGATGGGGACTCTAGCACTTCATTCCATTGTTTGCAATTCCAAGCACCAAGTCTCCAGAGCCCTCCAGCCCCTCCGCCCAGTCTTCGAGCTCTGGTGCGACCTCACGGGGATTACAGTTGGATTTTTGTGTTTGCTCCACACCATGCCATGAATCCGTGGAAAGCCTAAGCGGGGAGCAGGCTGGTACTTGGCTCGTGGAAGAATTCCACCTGCAACAGAGGCTCAGGATGAACCAGTCACTCCCTTTGCAGTGCTCCTAGAAGTTATCTCAGCAGACCCTCCCCTAGAGACTCTCCTGGATGACCCGGCCCATGACGCTCTTCCTGTAGTTCCACCCTGCGACGAGGCTCCTCCTTTGGCACCCCTCCCCGTGGCCGCCCCAAACTAGATACCCTGCGACCAACCAACTAGCGACCAACCTCCCTACGACCTCTCCCCCCTCTCGAATCCCTACGGTTGTAGGGTCGAGTGGTTCGATCTGTATGGGAACTCGCTCGGCTATGCGCCCCCTCCTCTATCTCCCCCTTCGCGTCCCTTTTACCCGCGCTCCCCCCCTCGACCCTCTTTCACCACCCCCCATCCCACATCCCCCCTGAGATCCTCCTCCTCCTCCCCTCTCCACACCCACCCCAACCTCCCCTATGCTTTGTGCGCGGACAAAACATAACTCTTGGAAGATATCAAATTGATGAAAAAAGACCAAGAGATTATCAAATTGATGAAAAAATATTTGGAAGAGATCAAAGCGGCAACGCTCGACACACAGCAGAAGGAAACCGACCGCTAGAGAAGAGTGGATGCCCTGATGATGTTCATGTAAGATCTTCAACAAGCCATGGCAGAACGTGGAAAAAGCAAAGCTCCGACGAAGCAGGTTTTCGCAACACTGCGTCTTGGTCTAGGTTTTTAGGGTCTTGCCGTGTTTTTTGATTTTTTCTACACTTTACCTATGCACCTTGGTCCTGCATGGCCTAGTAGTCTAGTTACCTTGCAGTGGCATGACCATGGCGATGGTGGTTTCCCCACTGGGCACCGGATTCATGAGATTTTTTGAACTTTTGGCCTTACTGGTTTTTGGACATCTGACGCAGTGGTTTCCCTTCTGGGCACTGCAACCACGTGGCTGATAACACCACAGACAGTTGTAATTTTCTGAAAGAAATCAATATATTACAACACTCTTACAAAAAAAAAATGTTAGTTTATACATGCTTAAATATTTTGATTGGTTTTATATTTTGATTTCACAAAAATAAAATAGAAGAGAAGGAAATCTCACAGGGAAAGCCCCAAATTTAATAATCACATACACACACAACATAAACCTCCAAAAGAACTTCATTGGAAACCATAAATTATTCCTATCTAGATCCCAAGGTCGATGGCTCAGATCTATTTTACTTTTAAATCAGTGACTGAGAACTATTGGACTCCATCCGGATACAGATTTTCATCTGTAGTCTAACTTGTTATGGATTCCAGATATCTGGATTTTTCAAAATATCCTATATTCGTATATTCGTTTATCTGTATTTTTCAATAAATCTCTTTTGTTCTCATCCTATATCTCAGATTTTAAACCTTTTTGAAGTCCAATCACAACTCGCCACATGTTCATTTGAGCTATTTTCCTCATTTTTCTACGAATCAACCTGGCATATGACATAGCAATTTGATAGGGAATTCACATGACATCCACATGGCATATTTACTACTCAATTTCTTTGTTAACAATCTTCACATGAAACCCCTATTATTGTATGACTTGGTTCTTGCGTGACATCCACATGGAATTCACATGTCGTATATATGGCATCTGGAATCCCGAAATCCAGAAGTTAAAACAATTTTCATTTCTTGAAATGCCAAATTTCGGATGGGGAACCTTGACTTCTGGAATCTCTGCCGATTTTTGTCAATTTCACCTTCCAGATCACCTTGATGCTTACGTGACCTATGAATGATTCTACATTGATTCCATGTCTTCTTGATGTGGCATTCGATATCTGGATATCCATATCCATAATTTTCATTAAGTCACACATTTATCATCTTCCCAGATTTCAGATCTTGGATATGGAACATCGTGCTTTGTGTGTTGGAACCATGACATCAAAAAATATGGAAATAAAATTTTTCATTAATCTTCATTTTCAGAAATACAGGATCGCATATGTGGAACCTTGAGATGGAACCCCCAAGATGACGTGTCTTAACAATATTGATGACCTTCTCTCCACAAATCCGACATGTCACCTAAATTTGACGTAGCTTCCAATGTGTCATCTGAAATGTCCTTTCCTATGTGGCATTCAAAATTCGGGTATCCGGGTTTATTGTTCAAGTGACATTTTCATATCTTCCAGATGTTGAATGCTCAAATATCCAAAAATTCGAAAATTAGAATTTTTGGATTTCAAATACTAGGTCCTCGTTAGCCATGTCATCCAGATGTTGGATGTGGGACCCTCAAACTCATGTGTCCACTAGTTACATGCCACTTGTCTTACTGATATTTATGTGGCCTTAATCTCGATATGATGTGTCTTATTCTACGTGGCATCCACATATCTTGACTTTTTATATCATCTAGATTTTTCAGAATCCCGATATCCAAAAATTCGAACATTTGAGATTTTCAACAACATGCATTTCTTGAAGTCTCAGATTCTAAATGTACACGCCATGCACCAACCCATATCCTAGTCATACGCCACCTCACATCTGTTAAACCAATATACTAGTATGGTACAGGGATTATCCTACGTGGAATATTGGTTTGGGTGACATGTCTTCTTACATGTCGTGTCTTTTGTGTCGTCAGGATATCCAAATATCCGACATTTTTGATAATGTGCATTTTTAAGAATTCCGTATTTTCAAATTATGGATTTATGGAACCTATGACCAAAAGTAAACTCTATCCATCGTGCAGAGTTCCATACTTTTCCCGACGACACAAAAACAATTTGGGAATAGTTTTCAATATAAATTCATTGAAAACAAAATTCGTGATACATGTGGGATAAATCCTCAACCTTTCCAATTGACAGTCAATATTTCATCGAGGTTCATTCGAAGTTTGCTAAGATTTATGATTGTGCAAAGGAGAATTCAATTTTCCAATAACCCATCCGAAAAACAAAAACTCAACAAGAAACAGTAGATATGTAGAACAACTTGAATTGCATGCATGATGATCTGATCATTAGATTTTTTTGTTGAATTTTTTTTTTTTTTGTCGTAATAATTATTGTTTTCCAGTTTTGGCAGGGACACTAAAGGTTTAATAATCCTCACAACTGGATACATTGTAACAAGGTGAAATAATGAGCTTAGATCGTGGAGAAAACATGGATGAAGTTATATGTATCCAGTATCTAGGATTAATCTCAGCTAACTATGTTATCTTAGATCAAAATTTCCATTGCACTAGATATTAGATCTAATTTTGGAATAAGTATTTATTAAGGATCTAATTTAGGGATGTTGGTTAACTTGTTCTTGTATCCTAGACGCCTTTCTTGAAAAAATTATGAATCTAGGATTCACTTTAGAATTTTATTTGTAAAAATAGTGAGGAAAAAGGATATAAGAGGAACAATTTTTGAAGAAAGTACACGGAGGGTTTTTTCTTGAGAAGAAACTAAGATCAACACTTAATATTCTTAGGATTTGCATAGAAACATAAATGAAATGTAATTTTCAATGTTAAAGATTATGTTTTTCAATAAGTATCAGTTTGTAAACTTTAATTGTTATTGTGTCCTCTCATGTATACCAAGATCTCTTTCAATATATGTATATGATGTCATTGTGTGTGTGGGGGGAGGGGGGGTTAGATGCCAATGTTGAACAGGGTGTGTTTGTTCAATATGCAGAGCTTTTACTATTACAACATGCTAGATTTATTTTATACAAGTGATCCAGGTGGATATTGGTGGCCACCCACCTATTCCAACTAGCTCCTCTTATCCATTTTTAGTTCAACACATTCTTCTATATTTCTTTGTAATTGTGAGTTCTACACTTTTGGGGCTGTCAGAAGCCCTACACATCTTCCATGTGGATACTGGTGGCCTCTCACCTAATCCAAATGGCTTATTTTGTATGTTTTCATGTCAACACATCTTGTTGTACTTCCAAGTCCATTTTGGAGCCCTAAACAGTGTTTTTTTTGGCTTGCCACAGTCAAACTGTAGATGGAGTTAGAGTTTGATGACGTAATGTGTAGTTCTCTAAAATATCTTTCCAATGGGATATCACTCACCTAAAAAGGAGGTCGTATGAAAAAGTTACGACCCTGGGAAGTTGAGGTACCAACTTACCCATAGGGGCCCACATGACTTTTGGTGTTTCACGTCCTAGGGTTAGGTTTTTGGATATCTAGGGTTTTGGAATTCATGAGTAATATAAAAAAGGCCTCTAGAGCCTCATTGTAATCATTCTGCTTAGACGAATGCGCGTAACAACCACATCTCTTCTCAGATATATCTACCACCATTCGAGCAAGTGTTTCAGTTTTGCAGTTTTACAGTTTCAACCTATTTCATTTATTCAATAGAAGATATTGTTAATTAGATATCTGTTTTATTCTTCATCTCTCTCTGTTTATTGTATTCAGTATGTTAATCAGTTCGTTTGCTCCTAAATCCAGATCAACCAGACATTATAGTTCAGGAGTTAGAGTTCATTGGTAAAAATGTTCTATTCAAAGAGTTAATTTCTACAATTGCATACTTTTTTGCAATTACATGCACTTTTTGTAGCTACTAAAAGTCACCCGTAGTTGTTGTTCAACAATTATTCGTCATTAACGCTTTTTTTAACCAACCTGCAAGCACCATATTATTACGATTTGTGAATTTTATGCAAATTGTCATGAAATTCAATTTTGGAAATTTTAGTAGCTGTAAACTTATATATTCTTAAGAAATAACAATAGATTCATATTATAACCTTCACCTTCACCATCATCATCATATTATATTCTTCAGTAGCAACATCCTTCAATATTCTACAATATTGTTCATCAACATGAGCAACCTTCATTTTCAAAACCTTTATCTTCAATTCCAGAACATTCTCTCAAAGTATGCAACAATACATTGATTAGTTCCATCATTTATGACTCAGTTATGCTTCAAATTTAGTTCCAAAGGTGATAAATTATTTAGGCTATAGGTAAAATAAAAAAGGTAATAACTTTTTAAATCATCTATGCATTTGGAATTATGAATTCTTCATAGTATGGACAAAACCTAGTTTCCAATACATGTTTACTCTATTTTCCTAAGTCTATTCTATCCTCTTACCAAAATGCTTGAATTTGATTCCATCTATCTAATCATATCTCTGAAACCTTACCTCAACTATGGGCCTTCTCATATTTAACACTCTATACAATAATTTTAATATGCATGACACACATTTATTTTTCAGCATGCATTATATCAACAGAGTGATTGATTGTACCGATAAGTAGATACAATCATGAAGAGTGTTGCCATAAGTTGTAATTATGGATCGAAAAATGACATGACCGTTTACACGATTTTGAATTATGAGCTCCAACATCACTAAATTCGCTCTAATTCTTCTCCTTATTCGTAAAATCTGTCATATCTTCATTGTTGTTTCCCTTTTTCCCCCATGAAAAAAAGTCTTGTTTAAGTTCGAATTGTTGCTAACAATGCAAAATCAAAGCATGGGACTTGTGGTGATATATGAGATGATCATAATTGAACTTATGGAAGCATATCCAAAATGCATGAGATGATTTCAAGGAGCTGAATGGTTTCCCTTTTTATAGATATTTCAGGGGCTCAACAAGCAACTAACCAAGGCTTTTATGAAAAAAAATTATGGCACAAAGGCCCGAATTGGTGATCTAAAGATACAATTATCAGAGGCATTTATTTTAAAAGTGACAGAGATACCTTAGGGTGGTGAACCATGGTTAAAAAATCAAAGGATAAAAGGAGAAATATGGAAGGACTTCCTCAAAGATCCACCACAGGAAGCCAATTGGAAGAAAGGTATGTCTACCTATGCGTTAAAAAATAAATGGCTCAGTGATATTCTATTCATCCTTCAAAAATATGTAACATGTGAAGGAAGGTACATGTTGGTGTTTTATTATCATCTTAGACTATTTATGAATTTTGTAAAGGGGTATGAGTTGGATATGCCTTTCTATTTAATGAACAATTTGAAGAAAATGACTTTAGCTATACAACGCAACCCCAATACTTTAGAGGGTATTTTTTTTCATTTGAGGTTGATAAAGATGTTGGTTGAAGCCAAACTTCAGGAATTGAATGACAATTGGAATCAATTTCTAATTCACAATCATTTTGTTAAGGCTCCAGAACAATAGGAGTAAAAAGGGTCGAAACAAAAAAGTACCAAAAACATAGTTTCTAGTACAGAGAAAAGGGTTTTCAAGTTGGAAATCTTGGAAATAGAATGAGAGATCCCTTAATCTCCCGAGTTGGAAAATATGGAACCAAAAGACGAGGGATTGGAGAATACAAAGGCATAAAAGATTTTAGAAGTTGAAGAGGTTATAGAACCAAAAAA
>ML797572.1:20989-50190 GCA_009831015.1 Picea engelmannii
GCTTCATCATAGTTCACGAACGTGTCGCCCACAGAGGCCTTCGCGTCATGTCCCTCTTTAATATTGTGCATTTTGAAATAATGGGCTTTAATAACTGGAAAGCTCGAGGACATCTGCCATTAAAATGAATAGACAATCGAATATTATGGGATCTGGTAATTTATTTTTGCTTGCATTTTGAATTTGCGAAAATACTTTTTATTTTATTTTTTTGCTTGTGCACTTTTAGTTTTCTTAAAAGCTTCAACATAGTTCATGAACATGTGACCCACAGAGGCCTTGACGTCATGTCTCTCTTTAATATTGTGCATATCTTAGATGTCAGATTTGAGAATCTGCTCGGATATGGGAATTTTAATACGTGTTTCTAGTCACTATTCAGCGTACATATTCAAAAAGATTGGCATTAATAACTAAAAATATCAAGAACATCTATCATTAAAATGAATCAACACAAAATGTACGGAAGACCATCCAGCCTTGCTTTTAAATACTTATTTCCATTTCTCTCTATCATCAAAGAGTTGCGCTTTAGGGTGCCTTCGTTCTAATGTTCTTGGTCATGGACATGGACATGTAAGACAACTTAGAGATGTGATTGAGGGGCAGATGAAATAAGAGAGATTGGTTTTATGTGACGTGAGCATTGAGTAAAAAAAAACTATGTTATACAAGAGAAACTCAGAGAGGATGAAAAAAAAAAAAAAGTATGTTCTGGTTGGTGTTCTCCCTGTGTTTGATGCTTTGGTTGGTTGAAAAGGATGCCTGGAGATTTCTTTGTTGAACTTTTTTGTTTTCTTGCTGGGAATTGTAATGGATTTTTAGGTCACTTGCAAGATAGTTCTTCGTTTAAGTATATAGCTTCTTCCAACAACACAGATTTGGCCACTATATCAAATTGTCGAGATCACACAAGTATTTGTCTTCCTTGGAGGTTGGTAACAGAATATGTATGGGTGGATAAAACGACATATTATCACTACAAGAGTTTCTATTTCATAGTTTGATGACCTGCATGTGGCTCTAGTAGTTGACTTGACAAAAAGCCATGTTCTTTATCAAAGTTTGTTCAGTTTCCTCTAGATGTAGTTGCAGAGTCCACATATTTGGCGTCACCTACGAACATTCTAGACCTTTCTGTGGACTGCCATACCTCCCCCACTATGAGGAAAGATATATTTTGATGCCATATTCAACATTTGATACACTTTCCAGACATGTGCTGGTGCATTCTGCAGCATTTGATGCACTTGCCACACCTCAGATACCCGAAGAAGTTATGTACCTCAACAAATTTTCATTTTGCATCTGCGTTGGATGTTTCTTCCAATTTACTGTAATAAAGCAAAGAATTTCCACATACAAATCCTCAGGCAGGCTTCTCAACCAAACAAACGATTGAATATAGAGAGAATACCAGTCACTATATACTTGAATTTTTTTCGCCTGCCTTAACTATTGTGACATAAAACGACTCTGTTCACTTTGAAATCGGCCTAAAACGCATTTATAAGTTGTCTCGGATGTGAATGCTCAGGAACATTGCAAAGAAAACACCTTAAACCCCAACTTTTCGACGGCAGAAGGAAATTAATACTTGACAAAGAATGGAATGTTGAATAAGCAGCCATTGCAAGCAGGCCATATCTAGAAGAAACAAGGTATTCAAAAAACTGGGATAGATGTACTTCGCAGCACTAATTAAGTACAAAACCCAAAATTGATATTCAACTCGTTTTTTACGAATAAAGAGTTTGAACGTCAAGAAAAGTGTGAAGAAGCTTCATCAATGTACATATTTTTAATTGGTCGGCAGCAGGCGAAATCTCATCGTTGTCGCAAATAGCCTCAGTTGTATTTTGTAACACATCTTATTTTAATATAGAATAATTTTGGTTTATTTCTTAATAGTATTTTCCAATTTCTGGTATTTGTTTTAATTGTATTTTGTACCTTCTTCCCATGTGTCGTTAAACATGAAGGACAAGCTTTTGTTTCTGCTGCTCACTACTTTAATTTAAATAAAACCTGGTCTGTTCTTTCTTTACATTTTACATTTAAAAATACTTTTTCATAGGCCATACTTATGTGGCGTCGGCTCTGTATTTAAAAAAAGAAATTGGAGGACCCGTTCTGCTTCCATTCTTCAGGTTTCGTAAATAGAATGAATTCATGAGTTACAACAAGGCAGTTGAACTGTTGACGCAATGTTCCTGTGAAGTATGTTGGATATATTGCAGCTTGTTCTATTTGATAATATCCGTGCATATATACTAATATCAATACTGTTGGAAAAAATACAGAAAACTTCCTCTTCAACAAAGCTTAGGCAGTTATGTTTGGGTTTGCGGTATTAAACAAATATGTCCATTGTTCCTTCATATACATCTTGCAGCCTAGGAACTTCCGTAGTTTGTAATTTATGCTTTAATTACTTAAAGTCACAACAAATTTTGATTGCCTTTAATTTAATTTAGATATTGATGTTTATGGAGAGCCGTCATTTGCTGATGTCATTGCAATGAATACAAGATGAATAGATGATAAGGAATTTATCTTGTTGAGACCACAATGCAAATTCAAGTTTCTTGTTGCGCTATGTACATCTTGCAGTCAAACTTTTCCTGGTTTCAACGAAATTTGTGAGCTGAAGAGCATCTTGCAAATTGGGAGATCATTTGTATTTGAAACAGAAACAATCCATTAATATATATTAGTATGAATACTATTTAGATAAATACGAAAACTTTCTCCATTGATAGATACTAGTATGAATACGATTGAAATAGATATCAAAACTTCGTCTTGGCCAATACTTAGCCAGTTATCTGGACACTAGGCCCTGAGTTCGCGGTATCCAGCACCTCTGTCCCATGTTTCGTCATATACATGTTGGAGGCAAAGAACTTCAATGATGTGCACTTAATGCTTTTACTAGTGAGAAGCCAATAGAGATTTGAAAACATTTCCATTAATAAACGAAGAAAAAAAAAGGTTTTCTCGACTCTCAGATACTTATCTCTTTTCCCATTTTGCTTTTCACGTCCATTATGGATTTTTGGTTTTATACTTAGCCGTCTTTATATGTACGATGGGTTGACATGTCATCATCTCCATCTATATCCTCGCAATACGGATCCTACCGACTGATGTTCCATTCCATACTTAGCCAATTTTATGCCCGTTGCTGCGGGGTCGGCGCTTGTGAGGCCAGCTGCTTATCGTTCCGCTATATACATCTTGCACTGAAAACATCTGTGATCTACAATTCTACCGTGGGTTCCTCGTATACATTAACTTCGTTCAAAGCATCTGTTGTTGATTTGCATCCCTAGCAACTTTGCGTCCTTCCTGACATACATCAACAATGGTCTTACTAGTGACAAGTGGACACATTGGTACAAAAGATACTTCTGTGATCTGCAATTCATCCCTTAACATCTCCATCTATATCCTCGCACAATGGATCCGACCGATCGTTGTTCCTTTTCATACTTAGCCAATTTTATGCCCGCTGCTGCGGGGATGGCGCTTGCAAAACAAGCTTCTTATCGTTCTTCTATATACATCTTGCATTCAAAACATCTGTGATCTACAATTCCACCACAGGTTCCTTGTATACATTAATTTTGTTCAAATTATCTATTGCTTCTTTCCATCCCCAGCAACTTTGCGTCCTTTCTGATATACATCAGCAATGCTCTTACTAGTGGCATGTGGACACAGTGGTACGAAAGATACTTCTGTGATCTACACTTTATGCGTTAACTGGTGAGAACTCAGCAGGGATTCGCAAGCATTTTCATTAATAAGTAAACACTAGATGTTCTTCTGCGAGATACTTGGTTCTTTTTCCCTTCTCTTCTTCCCATGTATTATCTAGAATTCCACTACGAACTTCTCCATCCTTTTTTCCTTATTTTCTTCCTGTGTATTATGGGACTATAAATATGGACATAATATTTTATAGAACATGTACAAATTCCGCATTCCATACCTAGTGACATTTTGGATCGTGGGTTCTCAGTCGTGCGAGCAGGCTCAAAATTGGGCCTCCATTGTTCCGTGCCCTACAAATAGTACCCTGAGTTCCGCGATATACAAATTGACAAGTGCACCTGCGGACTGGCTAACTCAACATTGCACTTCTATTGTTTTGTGTCCTCCAAACAACGCTTCAAGTCCCACGATATAGAAATTGATACACTGAGTGCAGGACTGGCGAGGTGGAGATTGCCATTGTTTACAAATGTTAATCCCTATGAAGTATCTAACAGTATCTAAAAAATTATTTTAGATTTTATTTTTTCACAGTATCTAAGGCTTATTACACAACCCAAAAAACACATACACAATTCACAGTTCTATCTCCATAGTAATATTCAATCTGTTATACAACATTGAATGTTGCAGCGGGCAGATTATACATCAATCCGATTTGAAATTGAATGTTGCCCCTGGTGGATTATGGATTATTAAATTTGAAATTGAACACTGTGGTTGGTGGATTATACTTCATCAAATCTGAATGGAGTGGATTAATTCGGGGGTAATCCTCCCTTCCGAGTTATTTTTCCTGTAGGTCTTCTGGCTGTTAGTTTTTAAATTTTCAGTCAATCCAAAAATCTGATAGATTTTTTGAGCATCTGGGTTGGTTTAAAATGAGGCATAACCCTTGGGGTATGGTTTTGACTCAGTGTCATAGTGTCATGGTGGTCAAGTTTCCAACACAAACTACTCCTGAAAATCTAGCCGGATTCAAGCCCTTTTTTTACCTGAAAAACGGATCTATTTGCTTCCCTAATTAAGTTACTCCAATCTGAATTGCTTTCAAATCCAACTAACTGTAGGCATATTTGCACCCCCATCTGCCCTCCTGACACCCCCATCTGCCCTCAGTTCTGGTTCCGATTAACCATCCACCATCATCGATTGATGTGGTCCCCTCCCGAGTGCCACCCACCTTGGTCCTGCGTCGCGTCGACTTTAATGCATGCAGAGGGGACTCCCATGCAACAGAGCTTAGGCGCGCCGCGCGTCTGATTCAAACAGTTTCCATAATAAACAGTTGTGTGACACTGAAGAGCATACCTGGGTTGGGGGTATTGTACAAAGTTTCGGTCGCTAGATGTCACTGGGTGCAGCTCTGAGTTAGAATAGCTGCCGAGTATGAAACATTGGTATCTATGGAGGAGTGTACAAAGCTTCAGAGGTTAAATGTTGAAGGGTGCTCTGAGTTAGAAGAGCTGCCGAGTATGAAACATTGGTATCTATGGAGGAGTGTACAAAGCTTCAGAGGTTAAATGTTGAAGGGTGCTCTAAGTTAGAGTAACTGCCAAGTAAGGAAACATTGACATCTTTGGAGGTGGTGTGCACAGTCAGAAGTGTGAAGTTGAATAGCATACGAGGGTTGGCGCAGTGGGCAAAGCTTCGGCAGCTAAATGTTGAAGGGTGGTCTGAGTTGGAAGAGTTGCTAAGTATGGAAACATTGGCATCTTAGAAGCAGTTGTGGGCAGTAGGATGTGTGAAGTTGAAAAGCATACGGGAGTTGGAGCAGTGTACAAAGCTTCAGGTGCTAAGTGTTGAAGAGTACCAGAGTTATAAGAGCTGCCCAAGTATGGAAACGTTGGTATCTTTGGAGGAGTTTCATGTATCTAAATGTCTGAAGCTGAAGAGCACACAGTGGTTGGAGCAGTGTACAAAGTTTCAGCTACTTTGGTGTGCTTTGAGTTAGAAGAGCTGCCAAGTATGGAAACATTGACATCTATGGAGGGTTTTAACACAGCTGGATGTATGAAGCTGAAGAGCATAAGTGGGTTATTGAAGTTGACAAAGCTTAGATACCTAAATGTTTGTTGGTGCTCCGAGTTAGAGGAGGTGGAAGTTGTTGAGCATTATAAGTGGTTGGAAGCTAAAGAGCATAAGTGGGTTATGAAGCTGAAGAGCATAAGTGGGTTATTGAAGTTGACAAAGCTTAGATACCTAAATGTTTGTTGGTGCTCCGAGTTAGAGGAGGTGGAAGTTGTTGAGCATTATAAGTGATTGGAAGCTAGAGAGCATAAGTGGGTTATTGAAGTTGACAAAGCTTAGATACCTAAATGTTTGTTGGTGCTCCGAGTTAGAGGAGGTGGAAGGTGTTGAGCATTATACGTGATTGGAGAAGCTTGATGAATGTCCCAAACAACATTGCCCGGTGTGAGAGTAGGGGATCAGCTTCGCGTACGACTGAAGGAAGGCATGATATTTACAGGAAAAGATGAGAAAGAAAAGCAGTTTTTGCAATGAAGAGGACAATTTAATCATTAGTCCCTGCCGTAGGCAAAGAGTAACTATAGCAATGGATAAATCGTTGACCTGGCATTAGCTTGTGCGTTGACTAGAAATATTTCCCTATTGTCTATTGTTGGAACAAGGGAAGTGAAAACATCGATTTTTATATAATAAAAAGTATCATGATCTGATTGGACAAAGGATTGGAGGTCTTATTGCAGCCTTCCCTATTCCCAATGTAAAATATGTTTGCATTTCCAAAGTATTTAGTAGTATATGGTCTTTTTTGAATCATAAATTTTGTTATGTATTCGTCGAAGGTGGATTAATGCTACCATTAATTCAAATGTTTGGTTTAGCATTTTATGCTAGGTAAATTTATGGCAATGTTTGATATGGTGGCATATCCAAAGTTGGCTTTGCAATACATTCTCTGGTGTTCGAACTATTGTTACAAAAAATATATGAAATTATTTGGGATACGTCAAAGACCTGCCACATTGAAATTTTTTTCTTAAATGTTTACAGTGCATTTCTGATAGACTTAAATGTTTACCTAACAGGCTTGGTAGTATTGAATGGTTACTTAACAAGCTTGTTACAAGACATTTTCTTCCATTTTTTAAATTTATATGCTCCAACGGCATTGTTGGTTCACTGGTCCATGCTTGTTTTTTTCATGGCACTCATTTCTTATTTGCATGTTCTCGTTCTTCTTGCTTGCCTATTCGTGTTGTTGCAGTTTGCACATTTGGGTTTCTGCAGTCGCGATTGGAAGAGCCTCGTTCTTGGGGGGGTGGTTGTTGCTTGTTCATTTCTTCGTTGTATGATGTTTATTGTTGTTTGATTCTACTTTGCAGGGTTCTGGTCTTGCGCCTGCACTTGGGCCTTTTTGTGCTTCTTCCCTGGATTCTTATTTGGTGCTTTTTCTTGTTTGTCCAGGGTTTGCAATGTTGGAATGTTGCATCTGCGGTTGGATCTCTGGTTACATTTTTTTTACTTCAGTTTGCATAGAATACTATTAAGATAAAATAACAGACTAAAGAATTGCAGGCGATGTAAATTGTATCTGTTACACTTTGAAACAGAGTTTGTCAGCCTCAAAATATATTTCATAGTTGTCGATGCGTTTTCCATGGATTTTGTGTTACTATGGTTTCATAGTTATGAGAGTGTCTTTTGTTGTGTGGGAGATATAGTTGTTCTTTGCCTTTTACTTTCCTGTTGTAAACTGCGTTTGACTCTAGTTTGTCGCGTTTCTGTGGTCATTCTGAGTGACTGTCGTTCGGTTGCATACTTAGCCAATTTTATGGACATGTCTTCGCGAATAGGTTCTATCGAACTATGACATGTCGTGTTTGGTGTATACATTAGCTTTACCGAATTAGTTTTCTTTAAAAGAAGGCCTCCTGGACAGAAGATAATGCAATTTATGAAATTATAGGTTTCCTGGACAACATAGGTTAATGATTGCGGCTTCTTGGGGTGGCGGGCTGAAAATTGGGCTTTTTAAGATAAAATATTAGAGTAAAGAATTGCAGATGATGTCAATTGCATCTGTTACACTTTGAAGCAGAGTTTGTCGAGCTCAAAATATATTTCATAGTTGTCGATGCTTTTGCCATGGATTATGTGTTACTACGGTTTCATAGTTATGAAATTGCCTTTTGTTGTGTGGGAGATATAGTTGTTCTCTCCCTTTTACTTTCGTTTTGTAAACTACGTTTGACTCTAGTTTCTCGCGCTTCTGTGGTCATTCCAAGCAACTGTAGTTCAGTTGCATACTATGACAGGTCGTGTGTGGTGTATACATTAGCTTTTCCGAATTAGTTTTATTTTTAAAAAAGCCTTATGGATAGAAGAGAATGCAATTTATGAAATTATAGGTTTCTTGGACAGCATAGGTTAATGATCGCGGGTTCTCAGGGTGGCGGACTGAAAATTGGGCTTTTGTTGTTCTGTGCCCTGCAAATAGCACGAAGAGTTCCGCGATCATTCTGACCGGTCGTCGTTCAGTTGCATACTTAGTCAGTTTTATGGACACGGCTTGGCGGATGGGTGGTATCGAACTATGGTGTATACATTAGCATTTCCGAATTAGTTTTCTTTAAAGGAAGGGCTCCTGGACAGAAGACATTGAAATTTATCAAATTATAGGTTTCCTGGACAACATAAATTAAACATAAGAAATATGTAACTTTATAAAGTAGATATATAAAGCATGCACAGAGCCCTCATCCCATACTTAGTCAGTTTTTGCATCGCGGGTTCTCGAGGTGGGCGGCTAAAAATTGACAATCGGAGAGTTCCCCGATATACAAATTGACCATCGGACTTGCAGACTATTTGAATTTGAAAGTCGTCATGTCCAAAAAAATTAGAATTGTCGAAATAGTTTGCTTTACGTATGTCGTTTTACATACCCTGGTGGACAAGAAAACACACAAAAAAAATAGTAAGCATTTTTTGGATCGTGGGTTCTTGGGGTGGCGGGCTCTAACTTCGGCCACTATTGTTTTGTATCCTACAAATAGCACGGATAGTTCCATGATATACAAATAGACAATCAGACTTGCGGACTATTTGAATTTCAAGGGCTCATGTGTAAAAAAAATAGCATTCTCGAATTACTTTTCTTTACATACGTTCAACATACGCTCGTCGACAAAAACAAAAAAATAGTAGTAACGTGTGTTACATAGGGCTCCATCCTCACTAAATTCAACGCTTCCCAATACACATTAAATATGCTTTCAAAAGTCAGAACTGACTAGACAGGTTCGAAAAGATGGGCTTTAATAACTAGAAAGCTCGAGGACAATTCCCATTAAAATAAATAGACAGGCTAATATTCAACCCTTGTTTTTTATTTTGAACAGGCAGGGAAAGCTGAAGACTCAAACACAACGTAGTTCCGCAGTTATTAGATACTCAATTCGCATTCTCACTATGGCTTATGCCAGTGAGTTGTCCATCATATATGACCTTCCTTCTAGGTTGTCAGATGTTTTTCCCCTTTACTCAAATAATAAAAATGTCATTGAATTTGAATAACATTGAGTACTAAAGTGCCTTACCTATGAAAGTGCCTTTTTGCCTGCATTTTAAATTTGCGAAATTTTTTTTTTTTTTTTGCTTCTGCAGTTTCAGTTTTCTTAAAAGCTTCAGCATAGTTTACAAACGTGTCGCCCACAGAGGGCTTGACATCATGTTCCTCTTTAATATTGTGCATTTCGAAATTATGGGCTTTAATAACTGAAAAGCTCGAGGACATTTCCCATTAAAATGAATAGACAGGTGAATATTATGGGATCTGGTACTTTCTTTTTGCCTGCATTTTGAATTTGCAAAAATAGTTTTTTTTTTTTCTTTGCATTTTTAGTTTTCTTAAAAGATTCAGCATAGTTCACGAACGTGTCGCCCATAGAGGCCTTCACGTCATGTCCCTCTTTAATATTGTGCATTTTGAAATGATGGGCTTTAATAACTGGAAAGCTCGAGGACATCTTCCATTAAAATGAATAGACAGTTGAATATTATGGGATCTGGTAATTTCTTTTTGCTTGCATTTTGAATTTGCAAAAATACTTTTTATTTTATTTTTTTTGCTTGTGCAGTTTTAGTTTTCTTAAAATCTTCAACATAGTTCACGAACGTGTGACCCACAAAGGCCTTGACGTCATGTCCCTCTTTAATATTGTGCATATCTTAGATGTCAGATTTGAGAATCTGCTCGGATATGGGAATTTTAATACGTGTTTCTAGTCATTATTCAATGTACATATTCAAAAAGATTGGCATTAATAACTAAAAATATCGTGAACATCTGTCATTAACATGAATCAACACAAAATGTACGGAAGACCATTCATCCTTGCTTTTAAATACTTATTGCCATTTCTCTCTAAAAGAGTTGCGCTTTAGGGTGCCTTCGTTCTAATGTTCCTGGTCATGGACATGTAAGGCAACTTAGAGATGTGATTGAGGGGTAGATGAAATAAGAGAGATTGGTTTTATGTGACGTGAGCTTTGAGTAAAAAAAAAACTTCGTTATATAAGAGAAACTCAGAGAGGACGAAAAAAAAAAGAACAAGTATGTTATGGTTGGTGTTCTCCCTGTGTTCGATGCTTTGGTTGGTTGAAAAGGCTGCCTGGAGATTTGTTTGTTAAACTTTTTTGTTTTCTTGCTGGGAATTGTAATGGATTTTTAAGTCACCTGCAAGATAGTTCTTCGTTTAAGTATATAGCTTCTTCCAACAACACAGATTTGGCCTTTGTATCAAATTGTAGAGATCGCACAAGTATTTGTCTTCCTCGGAGGTTGGTGACAGAATCTGTATGGGTGGATAAAACAACATATTATCACTACAAGAGTTTCTATTTCATAGTTTGATGACCTGCATGTGGCTCTGGTAGCTGACTTGACAGAAAGTCATGTTCTTTGTCAAAGTTTGTTTGGTTTCCTCTGGATGTAGTTGCAGAGTCCATATATTTGGCGTCACCTCTGAACATTCTAGACCTTTCTGTGGGTCGCCATACCTCACCCACTATGAGGAAATATATATTCTGATGCCATTTGCAACATTTGATACACTTGCCAGACATGTGCTAGTGCATTCTGCAGCATTTGATGCACTTGCCACACCTCATATACCCGAAGAAGTTATGTACCTCAACAGATTTTCATTTTGCATCTGGGTTGGATGTTTCTTCCAATTTACTGTAATAAAGAAAAGAAATTCCACATACAAATCCTCAGGCAGGCTTCTCAACCAAACAGACGATCGAATACAGGGAGAATACCAGTGACTATATACTTGAATTTTTTTCCCCTGCCTTAACTATTGTGACATAAAACGACTTCGTTCACTTTGAAATCGGCCTGAAACGCGTTTCTAAGTTGTCTCGGGTGTGAATGTTTAGGAACATTGCAAAGAAAACACCTTAAACCCCAACTTTTCGACGGCAAAAGGAAATTAATACTTGACAAGGAATGGAATGTTGAATAAGCAGCCATTGCAAGAAGGCCATATCTGGAAGAAACAAGGTATTCAAAAAACTAGGATAGATGTACTTCGCAGCACCGATTAAGTACAAAACCCAAAATTTATATTCAACTCGTTTTTTACAAATAAAGAGTTTGAACGTCAAGAAAAGTGTGAAGAAGCTTCATCAATGTACATATTTTTAATTGATCGATGGCAGATGAAATCGCAATCATTGTTGCAAATAGCCTCAGCTATATTTTGTAACACATCTTATTTTAATATAGAATAATTTTGGTTTATTTCTTAATAGTATTTTTCAATTTCTAGTATTTGTTTTAATTGTATTTTGTACCTTCTTCCCCTGTGTTGTTAAACATGAAGGACAAACTTTTGTTTCTGTTGCTCACTACTTCAATCTAAATAAAACCTGGTATGTTATTTCTTTACATTTTACATTTAAAAATACTTTTTCATAGGCCATACTTATGTGGCGTCGGCTCTGTATTTAAAAAAAGAATTTGGAGGACCCATTCTGCTCCCATTCTTCGGGTTCCGTAAATAGAATGAATTCATGAGTTACAACAAGGCAGCTGAACTGTTGACGCAATGTTCCTGTGAAGTATGTTGGATATATTGCATCTTGTTATATATGATAATATCCGTGCATATATACTAATATCAGTACTGTTGGAAAAAATACAGAAAACTTCCTCTTCGGCAAAGCTTAGGCAGTTATGTTTGGGTTTGTGGTATTAAACAAATATGTCCATTGTTCCGTCATATACATCTTGCAACCTAGGAACTTCCGTAGTTTGCAATTTATGCTTTAATTACTTAAAGTCACAACAAATTTTGATTGTCTTTAATTTAATTTAGATATTGATTTTTATGGAGAGTCGTCGTTTGCTGATGTCATTGCAACGAATACAAGATGAATAGATGATAAGGAATTTATCTCGTTGAGACCACAATGCAAATTCAAGTTTCTTGTTGCGCTATGTACATCTTGTAGTCAAAATTTTCCTCGTTTCAATGAAATTTGCGAGCCGAAGAGCATCTTGCAAATTGGGAGATCATTTGCATTTGAAACAGAAACAATCCATTAATATATATTAGTATGAATACTATTTAGATAAATACGAAAACTTTCTCCATTGATAGATAATAGTATGAATACTATTGAAATAGATATCAAAACTTCGTCTTGGCCAATACTTAGCCAGTTATCTGGACACCATGCCCCGGGTTCGCGGTGTCCAGCACCTATGTCCCCTGTTTTTTCATATACATGTTGCAAGCAAAGAACTTCAGTGATGTGCACTTAATGCTTTTACTAGTGAGAAGCCAACAGAGGTTCAAAAACATTTCCATTAATAAACGAAAAAAAAAAAGGTTTTCCTGACTCTCAGATACTTATCTCTTTTTCTCATTTTGCTTTTCCCGTCCATTATGGCTTTATGGTTTTATACTTAGTCATCTTTCTATGTACGACGGGTTGACATGTCTTCATCTCCATCTATATCCTCGCAAGACGGATTCGACCAACCAATGTTCCATTCCATACTTAGCCAATTTTATGCCTGTCGTTGTGGGGCTGACGCTTGCGAGGCCAACTTCTTATCGTTCCGCTATATACATCTTTCACTGAAAACATTTGTGATCTACAATTCTACCGCGGGTTCCTCGTATACATTAACTTCGTTCAAAGTATCTGTTGTTGATTTGCATCCCTAGCAACTTCACGTCCTTCCTGACATACATCAACAATGGTCTTACCAGTGACAAGTGGACACAGTGGTACGAAAGATACTTCTGTGATCTGCAATTCATGCCTTAACATCTCCATCTATATCCTCGCATGATGGATCTGACCGACCGTTGTTCCTTTTCATACTTAGCCAATTTTATTCCCGCCGTTGCGGGGATGGCGCTTGCAAAACGAGCTTCTTATCGTTCTTCTATATACATCTGTGATCTACAATTCCACCATGGGTTCCTTGTATACATTAAGTTCGTTCAAATTATCTATTGTTGCTTTCCATCCCCAACAACTTCGCGTCCTTCCTAATATACATCAACAATGCTCTTACTAGTGGCAAGTGGACACAGTGGTGCGAAAGATACTTCTGTGATCTGCACTTTATGCGTTAACTGGTGAGAACTCAGTAGGGATTCACAAGCATTTTCATTAATAAACAAACACTAGATGTTCTTTTGTGAGATACTTGGTTCTTTTTCCCTTCTCTTCTTCTCGTGTATTATCTAGAATTCCACTGCAAACTTCTCCGTCCTTTTTCCCTTATTTTCTTCCTGTGTATTATGAGACTATAAATATGGACATGATATTTTATAGAACATGCACAAATTCTGCATTCGATACCTAGAGATATTTTGGATCGCGGGTTCTTGGTTGGGCAGGTGGGCTCAAAATTGGACCTCCATTGTTTCGTTCCCTACAAATAGCACCCCGAGTTCCACGATATACAAATTGACAAGTGCACCTGCGGACTAGCTAACTCAACATTGCACTTCTATTGTTTTGTGTCCTCCAAACAGCGCTTTGAGTTCCGCAATATAGAAATTGACACACAGAGTGCAGGACTGGCGGGGTGGAGATTGCCATTGTTTATGAATGTTAATCCCTATGAAGTATCTAACAGTATCTAAAAAATTATTTTAGTTTTTATTTTTTCCCTGTATAACAATATCTAAAAAATTATTTTGAATACTAAAATAGCTCTTAGTAGTGACAACTAGACACAGAGGTACAAATCAATTGGGATTGCACTCTCCGCAATATACAAATTGACTACCAAATTTTGACATCATCCGCTCTTCCATGTTACAGATTATGCATTCCAATGTTCAGAGTGATACAATTAGAAGGTCCGGGCCTCACCTCCTTTGCAAACACTTTCTCAGCCTGATTTGGATCCTCCTATTTCCCGGTTCATGAAATATGCAGCTCCAGCATTGGTGGGTTGGCATATGTTTATCTCCATCTATATAATCAGAAAACGAATCTGAACGACCGTTGTTGCTTTCGATGCTTACGATATGTTTCCTCGTTATATACATCTTCCACTCTAAATTTCTGTGATCTACAATTCCACTGCTAACTACTCCGTTCTTTTTCCCTTTTTTTTCTTCCCGTGTATTATGGGATTATAAAGTATGGACATGATATCTTATAGAGCATGTACTAATTCCCATTATATTTTATAGAGCATGTACAAATTCTGCATTTGATATCTAGCGACATTTTGGATCGCGGGCGGGCTCAAACTTGGACCTCCATTGTTTTGTGGCCTACAAATAGCACCCACAGTTCTGCGATATACAAATTGACAAGCAAACATGCGGAGTGGCTGACTCAACATTGCACTTCCATTGTTTCATGTCCTCCAAACAATGCTTGCAGTTCTACGATATACAAATTGACACACGGAATGCAGAACTAGCGGGGTGGAGATTGCCATTGTTTAAGGATGTTATTCCCTATGAACTATCTAACAGTTTCTAAAAAAATATTTTGAATACTAAATCAGCTCTTAGTACTGACAACTGGAGACAGAGGTATGAAACAGTTTGATTGCACTCTCCGCAATATACAAATTGACTACTGGATTCCAACATCGTTCGCTCTTCCGTGTTACAGATTATGCATTCAGATGTTCAGAGCAATACAATTAGAAGGTCTGGGCCTCGCCTCCTTTGCAGACACCTTCTCACCCTGTTTTGGATTCTCTTGTTGTCGGGTTCACGAAATCTACAATTCCAGCACGGTCACTCTACCACTGTTCACAAATGTTTCAAAGTATCTCTCTGTGCCTTCCATCCCCACTAACTTCCTGTGCTTCCAACTGTCCTACCATATCCTCTTCGGTGTTACGCATATTGCACTCAAAAAGTTCTGAGACATACAATTTGACCCTCACGCCCTCACCCTCAATGCTTGTACGTTGCAACCCTATTTTGTAGTTGTCTTTTTTCCCTTGCCTGCGACCTCCGTACTTTCTTACTATGCAATTAGAAACCTTTCATGCTAATAGTTGACCATGCAGGAATCGTCAACATTTTCATTAATCACCGAAAACCTCGAGGAGATCTCCCATTATTACGCATTAAACCAAGATGTGTGGAGAGTTATTTTGTCCCTTCCGATTGTTCATCTCCAACACGCGTCCTCGTGTTGGGCCGCTCAATAAATATACAATGCTTAATCGCTCATTGCAATATCCAACATGTTGGCATTTCTATGTATGCAATTAGTACTTTTAAATGTTAACAACGCATCATGCAACAACCGTCCAAATTGTCATTAATCAACGAAAGTCTCGAGGACATCTCCCATTCACACGCTTTCGACCAAAATTTGCCCAGGGTTATATTATGCCTTCCAACTTTTCATTTCATTCATCGGCTAGAACAAATAAACGTTCTTGTAGACTTATGGCACCAGGTCGACAGCAGTTTTGTGGAGATATAGTAAATATGTTTGCACAAGAGGACAAGAGCTTTCAACGGTCTAGGGCATACTTTTACTATTCATCCCGTTCCACCCAAAACGAAGTGATTTGGACCTCTAGAATCGCTCGTGCAGGCTGCGTTCCTAAGGTTTTTGACTCTAAGGAGGTGGTCTCTTGGTGAGCCAAAAAATATATTCCAGGCCAAAGAATTATTCCACTGCGTGACCATTCTCCTATTTCTTTGTCACCTCGACTCTTCCGCGAGATGTTAAAATTATCGAACCCAACATTGACGTTCAGAGGACAAGACTGCAAACAGTTTCTATAAAAACATCATAACGGGTTGGACATCTTAGCGGACTTCCTCGAAGACCCGAAAATAGTTCCTGAAGATATCACAAGGCTGGAGGTAAGTTCCTTTAGAAATCCATTCCAGGAAATTGCTTGGTTGGTTACAAGAATAATGGGACAGGCATCCACAACAAGAATTTCCCATATAATTATTTATATTTTTTATTTCACAGTCAAGGAACAATACATTTTCGATTGGGGGAAGCTAATTTCGATTGAGCTCTGCTCCCAGATGTCACGATTCAAAGAATCGAATAAATTTTATATGTCATCCTACCTGATTTTTGCAATTGTGTATTTTTGTCTGTTTCCAAAACTTTTTCTTTCCGATAAAATAAAATGTGGATTCGACCCAGTAACATTATGGCACGAGGCCCTGTGGAGACACAAGGCCTCCCATTGTTTTTATGAAGTTTTTAATGGCTTTGTCTCAGTTTTAAAAGATTTACTGTTAGGAAAGGATTCTCCGTGGATGTATGGCCAGGCAACCAATTTTTTGAACAGGAAGGGCACACTTGAGCAAGAGGAAAATCACAGTGTCCTCATGGTCTTTGGCTCCAAGGAAAATCCTGCATTCCTTCCATGCCACATCATGGACAAGATGTTTATTACAGAAATAGCAAGGCAACACAACCACTGGTTGCATTTTTTCCATGACAAGAAAAAAAAAACAGTTCATTCCTCTGCCCTGGAAAGTCGAAGACTTCGTGTGCAGAAACATCAACAAGATTGACGAGTTTGCCGCCCATTTCAAGAAATTGAACCTAACGTACGCTAAAAGGATAAAAGGGTTCAACCCTAATGGAATTTTTTGAGAACATTTACTGGGTGTTGGCTTTAACACCTCTTTTATCCATACACACCTGACCCAAGACAGGAACAGTGTCGAAAACAATCTTGCTTCTGTCGATTGCGACGCAAAGAGATTGCAAAGCGCCACTGAATTATACAGACAACATGGAAAAGTATCTGGTGAGAAGAGTACCCAGTCCCCCGCCAACACTCCCAAGAGCACGACATCATGAAGCATCGCTTCGACGGTTCACCCCAGTAAGAAAGCAACCTAGAAATATTTGAACGGAGGAGGAGATAAGAACCCTCCTCGCATAAATATTGATAGTTCTCACAAAATTCCACTGACGAAGAAGAGAAAAAACAATGCAGGGTAGGCGGAGGAACCCCAAATTGAAAGTGGAAAATTTGAACTTGAAATTGAAGCTAAGCACATGTAGAAAATTGGGTTGTCCATGGTGGAAATATTGGACACCGACTTTTTTGACATAGACGAATCCTTTGTAATCCAGAGCACTATTTTTGACAGCCAATCTAAAAGTCTGGTCATTGAAAAGAGATATGTAACAAACAGGAAAGGAAAAGCTCGCACAGGGATTAACTTTAGCGAAATGTCGCTATCCCAAATCTGCCAATTTCACCAGGGAACCGATGACATTCTTCATGATTCCATTGGAGGAATTGAGACAGAAAATGCCAATATGAAACAGCGCCTCAACGAATTTGAGCAGGCTTTCCTTGCAACTCCAGAATTTGCCAATCCTTTGGCAAAAATCATGCCTGCTACCACTACAGCGAAGATGAAAGTATTCTCTACCCTCCTTGCCTTCTCTAGATCCCTTGTGGAGAATAACATCAACAAAAGAATGCAGGTAGTTACTAAAGCCTGGGAAACATCACAAAATTTAGTTTCCTTTGGAAAGAAGGCCAATGATTTGCTGGAACAATTGGAGACGAATTTAAAAAATGAACATCTTTTCTGTGATCAGGTACTGGCCCCTTTTTCCAAATATGTTGCCAACACATCGGAACTGAAAAGAAAACAGGAAAAACTCCCCTCGCCAAAGCGCACCAAAAAAGTAAAAGCATGCTGGAAAAAGAAAGTTGACAACCTGCAGCTCATTTTCAAGTCATGTAAACAAGTCATATCAGAAAAGGAAGATTTATTCACAAGCCTGCTCCAGCTGGACTTAGTCGGAACTACCAACGAGGTTCAAGATCCTAACTTAATTCTCAAATTCTTGTCAGTCACCAATTTAAGAAGCCTTCAAGGAACAAGTTGATATTTTAAAGGGGTTGTCTTTTGAAAAGTTTTACAACATACTTAAACATCGTCTAGATGAGCACAAGTGCTAGGTACTGGACTATGCCTCACACAATGAAGAAATTGAACAAATTATGCATAGTATTTCAATGGATCTAAGTAAATTAGAAAATGACCTTTATGACATAGAAATTCGGGATGAAACCAACACAGCCCCCATGAAAAGATACATCAAAGAATGGTTCCAAGAGAGAATGGACGACCTCGTCCAGGAAGGGCAAAAACCTGTCAACAGGACTACAATGCCCATCGACGACAGCAAAAAAAACGCATCGGCTTCATAGTAAGTTTATACTGCCATCTTGTTTTGTTTATCAATCTAGTTTAAGTCTATGTTGTCATCTTCTCTTCTTTATCAATCCACTTATGTCCTCTTTCAATAGAAAACTGCAACCAAACACTCTTAACTTCCAATTTTTTTCTTTTCAGGTCTTCCTCTCTACCGTCGCGCACTTCTTTCAATGTTCCTAATTCTTGTACTTATTTCTTTTTATGGTCTGCGGGAGCCCCAATCCAGTCTATATGACAAACACATTTAAATTTCCAGAAACATGCAACATACATTATTAATTTATGATAAATTCCTAAGAAAACTCATTCGACAATGCCCTTATTGTATACTAAATTTTGGGTTTCCAGGAACCTTTCTTGTTTGTTCCAAATAAAACTAATTCGGATATGCTACATTTCTTGTCTCCTATTGTATGCTAATTTTTTGGTCTTCAACGACGTTGATGTTTTAAATGTTGATGTAATTTCCAGAGATATGTAACAGACATCATTTATTTTATAATAATTTTGTATAGTTCGCAACGTCGCTTCTCAATTTGTATATCGTGGAACTCTCGATGATGTTTGTAGGGCATGGAACAACAGAGACCCATTTTTGAAACCACCAGCTCGAGAACCCGTGATCCAAAAACTAGCGAAGTATGGAATGACCGCTCCTTGCATGCTCTATAAAACGTGTACAAAGAAAAGTAATTCGACAATGCTATATATTTTTTGTCCAAGAAAAGCCTTAGTTTTAAAGCAAGCTAATTCGAGAAAACGTTATTACTATTCTATTGTATAACAGACATTAATTTTTTGTAAATTTCTATAGTCCGCAACTCTGCCTATAATTTTGTATATCGCGGAACTGTCGAAACTATTTGTAGGCCACGAAACATCAGAGACTCAATTTTCAACCCACCAATTTCCAGAAACATGTAACAGAAATTATTATTTTTTGATAAATTACAAAGAAAACCGATTCAACAATGCCCTTATTGTATACTAAATTTTGGGTTTCCACTAACCTTTCTTGTTTGTTCCAAATAAAACTAATTTGGATATGCTACATTTCTTGTCTCCTATTGTATGTTAATATTTTGGTCTTCAACGACATTGATGTAATTTCCAGAGATATGTAACAGACATGCAACACTGCTTGTCAATTTCTATATCGCAGAACTCTCGATGTTGTTTGTAGGGCACAGAACAACAGAGACCCATTTTTGAAACCACCATCCTGAGAACCCACGATCCAAAAGTTGGTGAAGTATGGAATGGCCACTCCCTGCATGCTCTATAAAACATGTGCAAAGAAAACTAATTCGGCAATGCTATATCTTTTTGTCCAAGAAAAGCCTTAGTTTTAAAGCAAACTAAACTTTGCTTGTCATTTTGTATATCGCGGAACTGTCGGTGCTATTTGTAGGCCACGGAACATCAGAGGTCCAATTTTGAACCCGCCAGCCTGAGAACCCGCGATCCAAAAACTGGCTAAGTATGCAATGAGGGCTCCCTGCATCCTCTATAAAATCTCTTCCCCATACTTTATAAAAGTAGAAATTTCGTATGTATAAAACTAAGTATCTACTTTATACAAGTATATATTTCGTAAGTATAATTTTTTTATTTGTGATGAATTTCTATAGTCCGCAACTCCACTCCTCGATTTCTATATCACAAAGAACATCAAAGGCCCAATTTCTGTATCGCAGAACTGTTGGTGCTTTTTGTATATCGCCAGCCCGACAACCTACGATCCATTACAAAAGTACATATTTCCTATGTATAAAAGTATTTCAATGTATTTCAACTTTCTAGCCACGTGTCTGTACTAGGTCGCATTTACTCCCATCCCAACCTGGTAGGGACTCCGCTGCCATGCAACCGTGTTTTAAGAGGCAACCATAACACTCATATATATATAAGGTTTACATCAATTATGATTTAGTGTATGGCAAGATACATATGAAAGGTTTGCATTAACTATTATTTAGTGTTTGTTGAGTTGAGTGCACTCTATTTAGGCATATTTTATAAGTCAAATTTGAAAATGGTGTAGAATGTATTTTATATTTAATTAAATTAATTATTTAATATTCTTACTTTCCAAACTATTGAAAGGAAAATGAATTATTGAAAGGAAAATGAATTAAAGAGAAATTGAAATAACAAAGTGTATTATTGATCTTGTGTACTATACAAGAGTATGTTATAGATACCACTACATTTGGATTGAATGAACTTTTATCTATTGAATTAACCGTTTCACATGCAACAATAGATAAGGCTAGAGTTGGGTGATCGTTCTAGAAACCCTAGCAGGATGTGCAATGGTGGCTCAGCGCTCGAGACATATCCTTCTTAGTTTTCAACATCGAGTGGGTTCAAGGTTGTAAAGAGGATCAAGGTAGCGACCGAGGAGATAATCGTGAGAAGGAGGCCACAATAGAAATCCCCTTTTCCCGATTTAGAGGGCCTAGGCATGGACAAATTAGGTCCTTATCATTTGGAGGCCAAGTGGAAGGCTTCCAAAAGTTTAATGGTAGTTAAGGTTAGACCAAGTGGGCAGTAATGGGAGATGACATATTGGATTACGGAGCAGAGGTCCATAGCACACATGATATCTTCCCATCAGACGATGAGTACATCATGATCGCAGGTTTTAAAAAGGTTCGATGACATCTTGGTCCTTGGATCATTGGATCCTCTTTATTAGGGTGATCTTGAGGTTGTGCTTCCCAAAAAAGGCTCACTTGTTCCTAGCAGGTGGGAGGATCTCAATGTCCACAAAGGGGTTAGGATCACACTTATGTGTGAGGAAAAAGAGTGTGAAGAGTTCCCATCTGAGCCACATTTTGTCCCTAGTACATGTAGTTTCATCATCATTGTAGGTGGTGAACAAAGGAGGTCTGGAGAGTCAGGAAACTTAGAAGAGCAGTCCCAAAAGAAGAACATCGAGGAAAGGAAGGTGAGGAGGGAGCGAAAAGGGATGGTGGTGGGTGATGATATGGTGATAGGGGATATCCCAAACTTGTTAGGAAGGATAGTTGTGAGTGGGTTTTGCAGCAACACAATCACCCTCACATCTCTGAAACTTTGGTTGGAAGAAAATTGGGTTGGAGTGTTAGGGTATTGCCTTGTTTTTTACACCTTGGCGAGGGGATGGTTGTGATTTATTTTCAACTGCCATGAAGATATGATGGAGGTGTTCAGTTGTGCTTGGGGATGGGGGTCATTAGGGTTGGTCCTGAAGGAATGGTCAATCTCTTTCGACCATACTTGAGTCGTTCACTCCCCTTCAAAAGTGTGGGTTATTATGCCAAATTTGTCATTGGCATTCTGGCATGAAGAAGTTTTGGTTGTTATAGGGAATAGGATTGGAAAATTCATTGCTTTTGAACCGGGTTGGTAGTCTAAGACTAATAGGCACTAGGATTGGATGAAAATCGAGGTGGATTTGTGAGATGGATTGTTGGATTATTTCGGTGTTGTGGTTGTCATGTTGTAGGGAATTTACAAGTGCAATGCAACAAGAACCCAACTCATTTTCCTTTGTTTACTAAGGTATGGTAGTATAAACAAGGCAAGGTGATCTCCAAAATAGAAAAGGTGGTAAAAGAGGAAGGTAAGGAAAAAAGGGGCTCAAAGCTTGCAAGGACCGTCTCTCCATGTGGTAGTTTCCACAAGGACCCCTGTTGCAGAAATCCTAGTAAGAATCCTAGTCCTTTTGTACCGGTTCAGCCTAATTTTGATGATGCATCTTCAGATATTCCTAAGGTACATGGCTCGGGTTCACGTGAAGTTCCTCCTAAGTCTCCTTCACAGTGTAGCCCTTGTAATCCCCTTTCCTATGTTTCTTATCCTATTGATGGGTCTTGTGGAGATTATTCACCACCTCAACCTTTGGTTTCCCGAGGGGAAACTCTTGATTTTTCTGTGGAACCTTCTAAGGATTTTGATCAGTCTGCCTCATCTTCTCCGAGTCCAAGTTCTAAATCCGTCGTGAATTCAAACTATCTATTACAGTCTAAGAAAAATAAGGGCTTAGGTGGAGAGGCGTTTGGAGGTCTGGCTTTGGAAAAAGGGACTCGATTACAAGTCGGGAGAAAATCTTTAATTTCTTTGGCTCAGATCCAAGCGGTCAAAGATATTTGCAGTGGGAAACAATCTATAATAGTTCAGGCCCTTAAAGCAGGGAAATCCCAAGAGAGAGGTCACAAATGATTGTGATCTCCTTTAATTCCTGGGGAGTGGGGGGTGTTCCTAAAATCTTATCCCTCAAGCAGCTATGTCAAGTCGTAAAACTAGACATTTTGATTATACAAGAGACGATGTGTATTGGAGTCCAGGCGATGAAAATGCTTATTTCTTGGCTTCCTTGGTGGTCGTTCTACTCATTAGATGCAAAAGGTCTTTCTAGGGGTATCATTACGATGTGGAGCCCTCAATTAAAGGTGACGAAAAAGTTTGTCTTTCCCTCATGGATCGTAATTCAATTAAGTGACAGGTTGATTAATTCTTCTTTTAAGTTAAATAGCATTTATGGTCCCTATTCTAATCGTTGTCCCTTCTGGGAGTGACTCAATGAGTCTAGTGTTTTGAATTATGAAGATATCATTTTGGGGGGAGATTTAAATTTTACTATCTCTTTGAATGAAGTATGGGGAGTGAATCCTTGTCAAGATCCCCTGGAGGATTTTTTTCCCATTGGATGGAGAATCGCCAAATTTTCAATTTGGCTCCCCCAAAATTAACTCAAACCTAGTGTAATGGGAGAAAAGGGTCTGGCATGATTTCCAAAAGGCTTGATAGATTTCTAATTTCAGAGAGTATTGTTAAAAAACAATGGTCCTTTAAATATCGTGTTGAGATTAGGTGAATATCTGACCACTTGTCAATAATTTTGGAAGTGTCAAATTCAAGGAAAAGGTCACCGTATCCAATGAAGTTTAATCAGGATTGGATAAAGGGGGAATGTTATTAAAAGTTGTTTGAAGAGAACTGGTGTCATATGGATCAGGATTTGGGAACCTCTCTCATGCAACAATTTTTTGACAACATCTCAAGAATTAAACAAGCAATAATTTCTCAGGCCAATGATTATAAGCTAAAACAATTGACATTGATAAGGGAGGTAGAATCAAAGATCAGGGTCCTCCTTATAGAAAGAGAAGCAAGTTATCGGTTGGAAGAAGAAGAAACCATGCTATAATCGCTTTTGAATAATAAACAGGATTTGTTGGTTGCAAATGAATCCAAATGGTGGAAAAAAAGAAGATCTTTTTGGATTCACAAAGGGGATAATAATACAAAATTCTTTCACAAATTCGATAGCTTCCGAAGAATGATTAATTCCATTTGGGAAATAAAAGGACCAAGAAGAGCCAAAGGTGTCATATTTTGGTGAGATAGCAAAAGCGAGGTCAATCTTGGAATTTCAAGCTATGAAGAAAATTTTGGATCTCTTTTGGATTTCTATAGGAATGCAATTCAACACGTCAAAGTCTGTCTTATTTGTTCAGGGTTTGCAGGAGGAAGCAATGGGTGCTCTAGAGGTCTTATTTCCATTCACAAAGATAAACTTAGATGAAGGATTGAAGTATCTAGGTTTTGTGATCAAACCAAATGATTATTTATTTACAGATCGGATATGGTTATATAAGAAAATTCAGGCGAAAAACTCTTATTGGGTTCATCGTTGGCTCTCAAGGGGAGGGCGGTTAACTATTTTGAATTATGTGTTGAGAAGTATTCCAATATATTGGGTGGCTATAGCCAAAATTCCAAAGGGTATCATCACTGAAATCAAGAATCTTTGTTTTCATTTCCCATGGTCAGGAAACAAGGAAAAAGGTGGGATTTCCCTGGTAAACTGGTTGAAGCTTGCGATGCCTAAAGAATTGGGGGGATGGGGCATAAAAAGCTTGTTTTGGTTTTCCAAAACCCTTGCTTCCAAAATCATGTAGAGGTTGATCCAAAACGATATTCTATGGGGCAAAGTATTGATATTTAAATACATCCCAGACTCATCCATTTTGGAATGGATATGATCACCTAGGAAGTCTGTGCACAACAACTCGATTTGTTGGAAGGTAATGGTTGAGGATTTTCCTTTAATTAGGAACCGACTAGTCTGGAACATAGGGAATCAAAACCAAATAAGGATAGGAGAAGACCTATGGGTAAGGAAGGTTACAAACTACCTAAAGACATGGTTTCTGATATTCACAATTGTGGTATTTATTCCTTAAAGGATGTAATGATAGGTGATTCAAAATGAATAGGAAGAACTATACAGAAGTGGACAACTATATTAGAATTGGAAGGAGAGGAAACAGAGTTATGGGAAGGTTTCTTAAACCTTTTAAAATATAATTTCATCTCTCTTCAAGAGGATGAGGAGGACTCTCTATGATCCATATTATGTTGAGAATGAGACGAGACAAAAACAAAATATATAGTAGAGAACACATAAATACAATGAAACCCAACTTCTATTAATGAATAAGATAGAAAAACATTGTAGAACACAAACTTCTAGAATTGGGTAGCTTATCTCTGAAAAGAAACAGATGTTGGTTATGCTTCATTCGCATCAAGCTTTACATTTCACTCCATTGTCTGGTTAAAGGGCCTCCTTTGCCTCAATTATATATGAGAGAGTGAGAGGAGAACTATTCCCATGATGCATGTGGGATAAATTAATCTAAGTTTATAAAATGCCATAGGCATGTAAAACACTAGGACTTCCGGGGCGGTCACCCATACTAGTACTACTCTATCCTCGAGTGCACTTAATTGCGGAGTTCTAATTGGATCCGGTGCATTAATGATGTGTTGTAGGCATGTACATAAGACCACTAAGAAATCATTACATGATGTATGTAATTAACAAATGAATATGGTATTACATTCCATTCCCCATCAAAAGGGTGAATATCATAGTTTATCAAAACCATAAGCTCAAAATGTTGATTCATTGGAAAAGGTGGTTGGCCACCAAAATCCACCTGGATCATTCCTCCCACTTTAGGAAGCATTGGTTTCCATTGCTTCAAGTTCCCTCTAGAGATGGGGAAACTTCTATTGAATCTGAACCTTGGTGAGTCGCTTTCCTTGTTGAAGTAGATGTCTTTCTTGTACTTTTCCTATGAAAGGATGTCATGAACCTGTTGGAGGTGTTGGATCCGTTCAACAGATCTAGCTATATGATCTGCCTTGGTCTGAGTGTGGGAGGACTCTATCGGTGAATATGCATCAAGAAGAGATCTATCAATGGGGGATAATTTTTGGAACCCCAAGCATACCTGAAACGGGTCGTGACCAATAGAGATATGCTAAATATGTGTAAGACTCTCATTCTCTTTGTGCTCCTCTACAATCTCGTCGACCTACTTTTGCTAGATAGAAACATCTTAGGTCGAGGTTGTAGTGGTCGAAGTGACCTCATGTTCATCGTATGATTGGATCATGAAGAGAGAAAACTTTGTGGTCTGAGAGATTACTTCACAACATTGTTTTTATGAGACTAATGAAGTGGCAGTAGTCGAAGCTACCTCTGGTACCCTCTAGGGCTGACCTCCCAGAGTAAAAATGGCACTATGGGGCTGAGACTCATAGATAGCATGATATTTCCACATATATGGTTGTCCTAAAATAACATCACAAACTTCAAGTGGGGCAACATCACACACTACCTCATCCTTGAAGGGATTGATGCCATAGGATAGGTGACACTGTTGGTTGAAACAGATGTCTCATCCCCAACCTAGCCATTCGATGGTGTATGGTTGGGGGTGTGGCATCATTGGTAGATTCAATATCTTGATAGCCTCGGTTGAGATCAAGTTCTTATTATTCCCACTGTCAACAATGAAATGCAGTGGGGTCCCCTTTACCCACATTTGTGAGTGGGAGAGGTGATCCTCATCCTCAAGCTCCTCTAGTTCTTTTGGTTGTATTGTTCTAGTCGCGATGGTAACAGTGGGTTCTGCATCGATGATTTGTTTCCATTTATTGTGATTTGAATCAAAGTCTGAGTCGGGTTTTGATTCATTTTCTTTGAGCTCGACCACCAATGATTGTTTCAAGCAACATTCATCGGTGTTGTGTTAGGGGATTTTTTGGAACTCACACCACTTTCTGGTGTCTTTCTTAAACTACCTGTTACCCTTCTTTGCTTGTGTCTTGGACTGGATATCTTGAGGTTGACCTTCCTTTTTTATTTGTCCTTCATCCTGTGATTTAGGGTTGTCTTTTCCATGCTTCTATTATGGTGTATTTTCAAACCTGAACTCCTGCTTACTTTGATGCTTGAATTTCTGCTCGATTTTGACTACATATCGATAAGCAACTCCCAATGAGGAGATTTCCAAGAAATCCATCTATGTTTGGATGTACCTGTGCAGACCATTGTGGTACTTCAAAACCAAGTGCCACTCGGAGTCTTTGATACCCAACTTTGAGCACAAGGTATGAAATATATTAGTGTACTCTAACTCTGTCTAACCTCTTTGCTAACGCAGAGTCATCAATCTCATGTTACTACTAGGCATCATAGTTTCCGATAGGGTAGAACTCCTCCTCTATGGCATCTACAAAGGCCACCCAAGTGGGTTCTCTCCTGAATGGTGTAGATTCATCAGTGGTTTACCTTTCCCAGTTACCTTCCCACCAAGCTCTTACATGGGGAAGGGATTTAAGGAGTGCGAAGGTGATCTTTTCCAACAGTGACCACTAGGACTTCCATGTGCCATCAAATAAGGGGATATCAAAATTGACTTGTACCTTGAAGGGTGAAACACCTCTGAAATGGTTGCTTGTTGAAGATGCCTCGGTTGTCACCATTGGTAGTCTTCGAAGGATCTGAGCAAAGTTGTCCATCATCTCGTTCCTCTATCGCACGAGGGATTCCTCGAGAAACGTCTAGAAAGGATCTCATGCTTTGTCATCTCTCTTTTCTTCTACCATCAAAGGTCATTTGGGCTTACGAGAGTGGTTGTCCTCAAGCGAGACTAGCTCGAGACCAACTCTCTATACCCTAATCTCATTGAGGACTACTCTGAAACGACAAGGAGAAAACTGCTTTGATACCACTAATCCAGATTATGCTGAGAAATAAACAAGACAAAAACAAAATATATAGCAAAGAACATAGAAATATAGTGAAATCTAACTTCTATTAATGAATAAGACAGAAAAACACTATAGAACACTAACTGACATAATGGGGTAGCTTATCTTTGAAAAGAATGGATGTTGGCTACGCTTCATTCATAAAAATCTTTACATCACACTCCATTGTCTGCTTAAAGGGCCTCTATCAACTCAATTATATATGAGAGAGTGAGAGGAGAACAATTTGCATGATGCATGTGGGATAAATTAATCTATGTTTATAAAATTCCATAGGCATGTAAAACACTAGGACTTCCCTATGTCATAGACATGTAAAACACTAGGACTTCCCCTGGCGGTCACGCATCCTAGTACTACTCTAGCTTGAGCATGCTTAACTGCAGAGTTCTAATGGAATCTGGTGCATTAACACTATGTTGTAGGAATGTACATAAGACCATCAAGAAATCATTACATTATGTCTGTAATTAACAAATGAAGATGGTATTACATTCCATTCCCCATCAAAAGGGTGAATATCGTGGTTTATCAAAACCATAGGCTCGAAATGTTGATTCAATTGAAAAGGTGGTTGGCCACTAAGATCCACTTGGATCACTCTATTCTGGATGGGTAATGAGAAATTAGGAATCTACTCATACAAGATGGGATAACTAGTGTTGGTAGAAGACACATTCAATGGGGAGAACAAATGGTGGTGGCATTTTATTTAGGCACCTAAGGTCCCAAATAAAGAGAAAAACATGTTATGGGTGGCAATGGAAAAGAAGATGTTTACATGGGATAATGGGTTGAAAAGGGGATGGGTAGGCCCCAATAGATGCTCGCTTTGCAAATCTTGCTCGTAGTCAATATTTCATATTTTTATTCAATGTTCGTTCATTGTTCAAGTCTGGAAGGGAATAAAAAAAGATCTCAAAATCAGGATAGAAGGACCTAGAGGGGATCTGGAAAGAAGGAGGATAAATAATCTCAGGAACACATCTCAATTCCTTTTTTCTATATTTATTTTTTATGGTTGTCAAGAAATAGTGTTGTTTTTAATGATATCTCTATCCCATGTGAAGTGGCGGAAGGCTTGATAGTAAAACTCTCAGGTGAATATAAGTCAGTTATCAAACCAAAAAAGATCAGATCAACCAATATGCCACAATTAGTGGAGGGGGTCCCCTGGGGATTCCTTGATGGGGCCAATCAAGGTCGTCCACCTTGATGTGGTGCGGGGGATATTCTTTTAATTTCTAGCTCCCATTTCTTCACGATCTTATACACACTAGGGTTCAGTTATAATAATAAAGTAGAGATTTTTTCTCACTTAGTTTTGTTATTCCACGTTTATATGCTTAAGCTGAGGAAGATCCAGGTGTTCGGAGACTCAAGGGTTGTGGTGGACTAGGTCAACGGGGATTCCACTCTTCAGGTGAGAAGCCTTTGACCCCGTTTTCACCAGATTCATTCCTTTATAGACAAGTTGGAGTGGTTTTCCTGCATTCATATTCTTAAAGAATTAATTGAGAAGGAAGCAAAATTGGAAAGAATGAGAAGGAAAGTGAACATAAAAGTGATATGGATAGTCCTTTAGAGGACTATCCA
>ML797572.1:50344-67811 GCA_009831015.1 Picea engelmannii
TTCTTTTCTTTTTTATGGAATATAAAGTTAAGGTGAGAAGAGGGTTTCAAATTATATATATATATATATATAATATCAAAATATATAATATTTTATTTTTTACAATTTATATTAATTATAAATTTTAAGATTGAAATAATATTTTTAAATGAAAATATGTTTATAATTTTTTTGTTTTATTTTGGTGAATTAGATAATATTTTATATTTTATATATTTTATAATTAGATATTTTTATTTTTATTTTTAAAATCAATTATTGAAAATTTAAAATAAAAATTTGAAACTAACAGAGTCATAATATATGAGCTTCACAAGGTGCGGTTCATCGAGTTGGGGGCTCTGCGGCTAGGGTTCCCTGGCCGCAACTCCTCCTGCAGAGTTTCTTTGTGGGCGCCTTCCTACTGTTGGCAACCCATGGATTGTGGTTTCGCCCCCCTGGATGAACGATACATTTATTTGCTGGTGCCCCAACCTCTCGACGTTTTGGGTGCGCTCTAGTCAGCCGCCTGCTTGCGCCGCTTGTGGTCTGGACCTCGAGGATACTTGGTTCTCGTTTGGTTTTGCTCTAGTGTGTTGGCGTGCGAGGCCTATGGAATGTATGTTGTTTGGAGCTCCTTTCGCTGGTTCTTGGGGCGGTTAGGGTTTCTTCCTTAGCTGATTCCTTTATGCTCTGGTTTTGGCTGACGGTAGCTGTGTTTTGTTCCTCTTCGCCTCTCTGTCTTCTTCTTGATCCGATTTGGGGTTTTCCTGGAGGCTCTCTCTCGATGGTTTGTTGGTCAGGTGTTGGGTCTTTGGACCTAGGATCTAATGCTTTTCGTATCGGTTGCTGGGTTTTCTGCTTCTTTATGGAGGTTGGGTCAAAGCCTTGAGGTCCACTATTGGGCATGCAGTGCTCCCGCACTTTGAGGTCCATCTTCGGGCGTGCGGAATCTGAACTATTTTCTTGTAGATGCACGGTTTTCCCATTCTATTTTGACATGTTTGTAACTATGTTTAGCAGCTTATTAGCTAGATCTGGACCCTCTCAGGCCTCTTTTATTTCTGTTATTTTTCCCATGACCGGGGTTGTGCTTCAGGCACTTGTTAAATGTAATTTTCTCTTTGTAGTTCCCTTTTTAGTTACTATATACTTGACTATTTCCTTATAGCCAGTATATACCTGGGAATGTAATTTTGTACCTCCTTAATAAAATTATGAAATTTTTCTATGGAAATAATAATAATAATAATAATATGAGCTTCACAATTTGAAATTAAATTAATTAAAAATGTGCAAAAACCTTAAATTAAATTCATAAAATTTATGAATTAGTAAATTATAAAAAAATTAAGAATAATCATCATTGATTTCTCAATTCTTTAGTTTAATTACTTTCCAAACCACTAAACTATCATATTTTTATTTAGTTTTATAATTTAGTTATTTTTTAAAAGCCAAATTATCATCAATGTGATATTTTAATTTTCACCGTAGTAAATATAAAATTGATAATTTAAAAAATATTTAATTACATTCTTATTATACTTGTCGATAGGCATGGTATATAGCTTTGAGTTAGGCTTGACTTTCTATTAGTTAATGGTTGACCAAAAAATATACATCTCTTTTTCTAAAGTTTTAAAAAATAATAATTTATTTTAAATTTTAAATCTCATTTATCTGAGATCTTATTGGCCAAAGACTTTGAAATCTTATTGTTGCCTTCACTCCCCCCAATGTTATTGTAATAAATATTTATGTCATCTTAGTCATTTCATATCTGCTCCTTCTCTCCCTATCTCCTTAAACAATTATTTCATGCAATATAAATTATCTATATTTTAGAGTACACGTACCTATGATGCGACAGTATTCGAACCTGCGACATTGAAAGTCCATTAAACCGAAGCTTGGTAGCCGAGTCGCAATGCAAATGGGAAGCAGGCATGCACAGATCTCCATACCCACTGGTTTTTGGCGTCACGGGAACAAATCCAACTGCACAGACAGACGTGTTGGCCATTTTGTTAGCAACCCAGTTGGACACCGCAATTTTACAGAGCAAGGCAGCAGAAGCTAGCTGTTGTTTTCATTTTCACATCATCTTCCCCATTAAAAACTACGAAGAAGATTGAGTGGCTTTGAAGAAAATTATTGTCTGGACTTCGTTTGGGTTGGGTGGCCTGTGCGATGATGACCTCGACGTTCAAACCTGCAACCTCAACTCGCCCTGCTATCAAATTATTACTTCTAGATTGTACAGCTTCTATCCACACAGGATTTTCATTGTCAGACCGTCCAAATTATTACTTATATCTAACCACACCAATACCATTGGTTTGAGAATTGGATTGGACGTGGGATGAGTATATTTTGGTGACCTTCCCAGGTCCTTGGATTAAACAAATACAAACCTGGTTTACTATAATTTACTACTTTTTCACCTTAAAGATGCCATCTGGTGGATTTGGTTTCAAATGGCGTCATGGTTTCTTTTGGTTCTTGACTACGAATGGCATGTCAATTTGTACACTCCCGTGAGATATTAATAATAGGTAGTTATTGTGGTTGATAGTCAGTGGCGTATAAATTTGACTAATTTATAAGGTACTATGTAGTAAATATATTCCAATTTTTATTAATTTTTTAAATTGGTTTTGCTAAAACTATTTTAATATATATTTATATTTGTTTTATTTTAAATTAATTTAAATATATTTTTAAAAATTATAATAATTAGATTTATGATTTTTTAAATTCTCAAAGTTCTAACATAATGGAGAAGATTGCTATTTGCTCTGATTAGGATATTTTTTTTATGGGATTTTCACATTATTTCATATGAATAGTGGTTTATTAGTACGATTGTTTATAATAAAGATTGTTTTGTCCTCCTAATACTAATTGGGTTAAGTTGTCAATTATATTTAACATTATTATTCCTGCTTATAGGCATGGTATATAGCTTTGAGTTAGGCTTGATTTTCTATTAGTTCATGGTTGACCAAAAAATATACACCTCTTTATCTAAAGTTTTAAAAAATAATGATTTATTTTAAATTTCAAATCTCATTTATCTAAGATCTTATTGGTCAAAGACTTTGAAGTCTTATTGCTGCCTTCACTCCCCCAGGTGTTATTGTAATAAATATTTCTGCTATCTAGTCATTTCATGCCTGCTCCTCTCCCTATCTCCTTAAACAATTCTTTCATTGTTATATTCAGCAGGTATATGCTACCTAGTAACCTTGTTATTTATGTGTTGTGCCATATAAACACATTTACATTATAAAAAATTAATAATTATTAAAAGGCTTTGAAATATAAAATAAAAGAGGTTCACTAAAGGAATTATTTAGAAATATTTTTTAACAATACTCAAACATTTAAAAAAACATACAATGTTTATTTTATTTTTTATTTTTTTACTTTATAATGTTATAAAGTAAAAATTGAGATTGAGTTAAATATAATCTAAGGTTTGAATAAAAGTGAAAAAACATAATATTATGAGGATTTTTAGAAAATTACCATTAATGTTTAATATTATAATTTCTAATACATGTTTATTATTTTTAATTTAAAAAATTAGAGATCAAGTATTTAGAGGGATCAAATACATATAGAGAGAATTGTATTAATAAGGAGTTGCAACAAAGTTAACAACAATTACATAAGATTGTCGAGAATTTCTCCTGTATATTTCCATTTTGACAAAATTACTTTTAGTACAATAATGGATTCTCACAAATTGATTGCAAAGAGAAATACATAAACATATCATAATTATTTTAGGAGGTAGACAATGACCTAAAGTCCCATGTGAATATTATTTTCAGCCTCTAGAGCTATCCTATCTCAATTTGATTGTCTTACCCTTGTTAATGGTGGAGAAGGGTGAAGGTCTTTTTTCAAAACTTTCTCAACAGAGGGGGAGTTGGAACAATCGTGGGGGGATCATAATTCTTCGATTTGTTTTTTATCTGTGTCTTCTAGATCGGGATGAGCCCTTGGAATTTCCCATTCTTCTTCTTCTTGTTCTTCAAGAATTTCATATATGTTGTTGCCGAGATTAGGTGGACCTAGCTTCTCAGGTTGGAGTCCCTTAGATTGTTGTTTCTTGTGCCTTGTAGACACAGGGTTAAAAGTGTCTTGTTCATTGTTGTTCTAGGGAGGAGAAGCCTACTTCATAGGATTCTATGATTCACTTTTACTTTGGAAGATCTTTGCAAAAAGGCCATACTCATGGAAAATGTTACACTAAAAAGGGATATGTTCATAGTCGAGGATTTGAATATGACTCCAACCTTCCATATTAAGCTAAATTGCTTTTGGGAGGCCCTTTTCCAAGTCCACTTCCACACATATTCTGGCACATGTGTATATTTTTCATTTAATCTCATCTTGATCAATGAAGAAACCCGACTTGTCTCTAATGGTACTTAAATCGATGAAGTGGACTCATTATTATTGGAAGGAATTCAATTCATTACCATTGAATTCCTCCAAATAATAATTACAAAACATTATCTTCACCAATATTTTATTTGTTTCTCTCTTCTTTCATTCTAGGTTTCATTTTGATAACCTCCAAAATTAATATCTCATCGCCTTTTGATATAATATCTAGCTCTCAAAATTATTAGAGACAAGCTAGATCGTTTCATTGACCAAGTTGAGATTAAATGAGAAATATACACCTATGCCAAAATATGTGTGGAAGTGGACTTGGAAAAGGGCCTCCCAAAAGAGATTCAATTTAATATGGAAGGATGGAGTCAGATTCAAGTCCTGGACTATGAATATATCCCCTTTAAGTGTAACACTTTCCATGAGTATGACCATTTTGTAAATCACTACCCAAGTAAAAGTGAATCATAGACTCCTATGAAGTAAGCTCCTGCTCCCTGGAATAGTAATGAACAAGCTGCTTTCAAACCTTTGTCTAGAAGGCACAAGAAACAAAAATCTAAGGAAATCCAACCTGAGAAGTTAGGTCTTCCTAACCTTGGCAACAATAGATATGAAATTCTTGAAGAACAAGAGGAAGAATAATAGGAAAGTCTAAAGTCTCATCTCGACCTACAAGACAAAGATCAAAAGGAATCAAAGAATTATGATCCCCCCATAGTACATGGATGAACCTTTATTTGGGGTTCCTAGCCCCACTCAAGACAAGAATATGGGAGATGTTGAGGAAGATTTAGAAGAAGAACCATAGGAAGGGGGAGTCATGCCCCATGATAGTTCCAACTACCCCACTTTTGTGAAAGTTCTGGAAAAAACCCTTCGCCCTTCTCCACCATTAACAAGGGGAAGAAACTCAAATCGAGATAGGATAGCTCTAGAGGTTGAAAATAATATTTGCATGGGACATTAGGTAAACATCGCCTTCCTCCTAAAATAATTATGCTATGTTTCTTTGCAATCAATTTGTGAGAATCTATTATTGTACTAAAAGTAATTTTTTCAAAATAGCAACATAAAGGAGAAGTTGGAATGTAATCATTATAGTTTATTTTGAACAATTAGTAGAAACATAGATCATAGATCTCCTTAGTTTTGCTTCTTGAAGCTCTAGACAACCTTACATAATTGTTGTTAGCTATCTCTGCAACCCCTTACTATAATATATATATATATATATATATATATATATATATATATATATATATATATATATATATATATATGACCTAATAGTTAAGAACATGTGTTTTCTTCTAAGAATAAGTTCAAATATAATATTAAATGATAATTCTCTAAAAATCCTCATAATATTGTGTTATTTCACTTTTAATCAAACTTTAGAATATATTTAAATTATTCACAATTTTTACTTTATAAAATTTTATAAAAAAACATGGAGAGTAAATATTGTACACATAGTTTACATCCAAAAAGAGCAATATGAAGAACTCTCAAAACCTCCATAAACTGAAAGTAAATATTGTGTTTATTTTTATGTTATGTGAGTATTGTTGAAAAATATTTTTTTAATTTTTGTTTAGTGAATCTCTTTTATTTTATATTTCATGAACTTTGTAATAATTATTAAAAAAAATTATAATGTAAATGTGTTTATACAGTAAGTAAGATAAAATAAATGGAATTAAAGATTCTTTAAAATATCAATTTTATATTTAATATAGTGGATATTAAAATATCAAATTTATTATGATTTGGTTTTTAAAAAGTAATTAATAAAAATACATCATAGTTTTGTTTTGTGGTTTGAAAAGTAATTAAATTAGATAATTTTCTCCCAGATGGGGTGCCATTTGGAGCTCACATGTCACATTGTGTGTTGGCAGTAGAGGTAGTTAAATCCCCTCGCCATCAACTCCCTTCCCAATCCACTTGACATGCCCTGCATTTACACAGAGCAAAGAGGAGAGTGCTAGGACAGTCTAGCAGCTCTAATGGTGGTTCACATCCAGCTTACGGGAACCGGTACGATGGCATCCACCCATGGCACTCCAACATTCATGGCCTCTATGACCATCACCTCGCTAGTTATCATGTAGGGTTCTACCATTGGTTTTACCTCTGTCTTTCCTTGTTGGTTTTAGCTCTGTCTTCCCCCCTTAGTCTATCATTCTCCCTTGGCTAATTTGATTTTTCTCTCCCAGGTGTTATCACCATAACAATTCGGTATGGACTACAAAATTCATATTTAGAAGAGGGCTAAAGTAGTGTAGAGATATGGCGTGATTTGGAGGACAGGTCTACATCTGGCGGAGAAGGGCCAATATAGTGGAGGCACAAAAGGTGGGGCCTGATGGACCATAGATCATGGAGCGACCCAGATCAACGACCAAGACCCATATCGGGCAATGAAATAGCACGAGGTTTAATTATGTGAGAGCGGGGTGGGAAAAATACCGTGGTTTCTTTTCGTGGATGCGTGGCGACATGAGAGGTACATCGGGGCAAAAAGCGGTCTACTCAAAACCTTTTTTTCCAACTCCCGATATCGAGAGTTGATGGTATTATCACCTGCTAATCTACATTTTATTTTTCCAAAGTAGCTTATCCTTGTGTTATCTTTCCACTCAGATTTTAAGACTTTTTCACCAACTCCGTCAAGCTCCCATCACCTAAATCTTTCACCCAATGGATCATCCAAAACAGTCATGAGTCAAAAATTGGCAAATATCCCAAGCCTGTACCTAGCCTTAATTCTTATCTAAATCCCTTAGTTCCATCACGTCATTCATTTTTACCCTTGTATTCATATTCATGTTGAAAAAAAAAAAAATATTCCTTTTATTAAGAACCCTAATCCTATCCACAAAGTCATGTGTTAAGCCTCATATGCCTAAAGTCCTTAGAAAATAGAAAAATGGGTTTATTATTATTATTAATATAAATATTTTTATATTAAAATATTTATATTAATATTTAATCGAATATTTAATTTATGGAATCACGAAATCATATCATGGGCACGAATCTCAATTTATAATGCCGAAAAGTCAAAGGTTGGATGGAGGGCCCACATACATATTAGGGATTGAAATAGAGAGGAGGTTAATTATGTGGTCTATTTCCATGCAAAAGATTTAAATGAGAAGATGCACGTGAACGAAGACTTGGATAATTCTTTATCCACACACAGTAAATGTTTTTTACAGGGAAATGGTAACAGTAAATGTTTTTTACAATGAAATGGTGAATTGGGCAAACAAGACATGGTTTTAAAAACCACTGGCATGAATTAAATTATGGAAATTTAATTCTACGGGATAGAAAAATATTTGGGAATTATTTTTATTTCAAATATATTATTCCCAAACATTTAATGAGAATATGGATAAATGGGATTAAATTTGAAAGAGTATAAGTGACATTTCAAAGAGAACGTGGCAGAGGAAGGAGCTAGAGCGTCAGAGGAATATGCAAGGATCATGAAACGTTTTTTCTAAAAACTGTCATTTGTAATCATTGTAGAAGCTGAACCATTTTCATTTCAGTTATTGTAATCAATTACACACTGAAGGAACTCGAATTGTATAAGTATTAGAGGTTGTGAGTGTATTAATGGCGGGCAAAAGTGCAAGGGCACAGTTCTGGTTGTTCTGAACTTCATTGTAAATTTCTAGGGCTGAATTGAATACATATGCAGTAGCTTTGAAGTCTCTATGAAAAGATTCTAATGGTGGTGATATGAGATTTGTCTTCTCTCATTGTATGTGTTTCCTGTGATCTTTTATGTCATATACATTTTTCTTTTGTTTAAATTGGAGAGTTAAAGGCCCAGAATTCATCATTTGATGCTCTTGGCTTAAGCAATTTATACTGTGTATGTTTCTTCTTAGCTAATTCATAATTCATTTTCGTAATGCTCTGATGCGGTTATCTGTTTCTTTTTCCTCTTACCACTCTAATTAAATTCAAGTTATAACTCAGATTCATTGCCTCATTTAGCCTTTATCCTCTGGAGAGTTCTACAGGCCAGTCAATGTTTTCATTCAATTTCATAATTTTGACACCATAGCCCAAAGTGTTCCTCCCCTTCCTTGCCAACAACTTTATAAAAACCCCCAAAACAAACCAAATCTAGCCACCGATTGCCAAAGAAACATCAAGTGACACGAGAGAGCCCTCTCTTAGTTGAGCAGGCTAGTGCCTCAGCTCTAAAGTTGGTTGAAACAGTTACCTCTATCATTTGTCTATTGAGCCGGACAAATTTACAAAGTGCTAACACCAGACTTATGCTCTTATCCTTCCTCCTCACTCGAACCTCTTTAGTTCCTCCATTGTGCTTAGTTTCGACATGCCCCACGAAAGAGGCAAGCCCAAACACGGGTCGACCTACTATATCCAAGCAGGCCGACACCGTCGCACTAGTCCTATGGCTCTCCATCCCTCCCTGCGAGATAATCTGGCATTTTCTGACCAGAATTGAGCCATGGAAACTCAGGAAACACCTCAGATGCTAATCTTGGAGCCAAATTATGGAAGCTGCATCATGGAGGAGGAAATTCCTCTGCACTAGGTGGAGATTCCTCAACATTTGTAGGTTGTTGATAATCAAAGGGTGACGCAAGACGCTGGCAGTGATGGGACTACACCGGTAGGAACACAGGAGATGATCACAATGTGTTGTCTGGTAGAAGAGAAGCTTCCTCCGCGACTGTTGCACTGAGCTGACCCCATAGCGGTAGATCCAGAAATTCAATGGGACGAATTCTGCCATGAACAAGAAGATCCTGAGGTGCCATTGCAGAAGATCCTGGATAGATACACCTTGCCCCATGTGTGTAGACTCATGACAGAGCATCTCGACCTCATATTCAAGATGAGAAGGGACCTCGCAGAACAAAGGTACCATCAGAACCTCCTGAGAAACCACATGGATTTACTATTCAATTCGCTTTCAGGCGAGCCCACAAAGAGTCATTGCCCGACTTGCAGTCAGCCCTATGCCTTCATCGTCAGTCAAGACGGACGCCCAAGTTTGCCTCATGTTTAATTCTCCTACTATCATTTTTTTGGTGTTAGTTGTTTTGCTTTCTTGTTATCAAGAACCTTTGGTGTTAGTGGTTTTGTTTTTTTGTTATAAAAAACCTCTAGTTCAGATCGCCCGTTCTGGTTTCCATTTTTCATGGCAGAATAGGTGGCAAGTCATTCATAGTTCTTAGACATGTATCTTTAACATGCATTGTGCCACTAGTTCTGGTTTGCACACCTGTGACAGAACAGGTGGCAAGTCTGATTGATGGTTATTATCTTCTGACAAATGTCGTTTTTTAGGCATAAGGTAATATATTCTCTTTTTAATTAAAAAAGAAAATTAAATTAAATAATTTTGTAGTTTGAAAAGTAATTAAATTCAAAAATTCAAAAATTAAAATAAAAAGATGATTATTCTCAGATTTTTTATAATTCACAAATTTTATTAATTTAATTTTAATTTTTTATAATTTTATACTTAACTTAATTTTAAATTTTCAATAATTAATTTTAAAAAATATAAATTTTTAATCATATTCCCGAGATGAGATAGTTCCAATCGTCAAGAAAATAAAAACGTACGATAGATAGACTACGCCCCCAAAAAATTAGGAATAAATGTCAAATGAATGTAGTACACACAGTTATCTAGAGAAGACTTGTACTACTCATGTTGTACAATGTTTTCTCACTAGTGCATATTGTAGAAGTCTTCTCGTACTCAAATTGAAATTTCCCTTTGCACGTTTCAATATTCTCATTATTCGTGGAAATACTAGTATGGATGACATGTTTCACTGTGTATTTTCTCAATAGAAAGTTGTGGTGTGGGTTCAATGCAGGGTTGGAATTTTGATTCCTCTTTATCCGTAGAACAATTTTTTTTTTTATGTTTTGGGTATTTATATTATTCGTCAAAGAATGTTATGTCTAAATTTATGACCTTCAACAATAAAGGTTTTATAGGAATTTAAACTTTCAATAATCAAGTTTTGATTAAAAAATTAAACTTCAATAATTGAAGTTATATTAAAATTTGTAACCTTTAAGTACACATAATAAATGAGTGTGTTCAATTTAAAGTTGATAAGACACCTTTGCAGGTGGTACCTTTCCAGGGAGTAGGATAGAAATCAATTTTGCTTGCACTTATTCCATTTCTCATTACATTATCCACACTTCATTAATTTTGTGATCTTCATGTTTGGAGACATTGAATAGATGGATAAAGACAAAGTCCCTCTAAGGGAGATAAGAAGAGTATATCAACAAGGAATACTGAAAAACTTTTCAAACAAATCAATATGCTTGCCAAGATTTTTAAGAATTTTTTAACAAATTCAATCACTTTCGTGGAAGAAACAAAACCTGTGCATATTTCTATTGAAATTAGTAGGAGAATATGTATGTCTTTGTACATTAGAAAAAAATAAAATCAAAACACAAACAACTACAAATATTTTCATACACAAACAAGTATTACTATGTTAATTGTAACAATAAATAGAAAACAACAATCTTCATAATCATCAGTAACAACATCTCGAGAAAGAAATAAAAAACCTGTAAAATATTTAATTACCAAATAATTAAACTAAGTATACATAATATTAAAAGCATAAATAAAAAATAGATTAATATATAATTTAATTAAATCCATGCTTTGTAACATCATGCCAAGCCCAAGCCCAAGTGCATCAAAGACAAGGACATTCATCATTTTATCAAAAGTTATGAGGCAATTAGTCAAAGAAAAGAAAGAAAATGTAATTGAAATATTTTATTTTATTTTAATTATTATTTTTCACCTTTTTATTAGTTTTATTTAAAATCTTATTAAAATTTAAAATTTATTTATACAGTTTTAGAAATGTAATTTCAATAATAAAAAATTACAATTTCACAAAAATGTATGTAACTAGATATTAGTGCTAATTATTTATTTTAAAATTAAAATATTTAAATTTCTTAATACATAAAATGGAAAATTGGTGATAATTATCTATTTTAAAAATAAAATATTTAAATTTCTTAATAAATAAAATGGAAATCTAAAATTGATTGTTTAAGTTAAAATAGTTTTGATGAGAAAGAAGATTTAAAATAGTTTTGATGAGAAAGAAGATTGAAAATACTTTATATAATTCTCTAATTTTGATAGGAAAGAAGATTTAAAATATTTTATATAATTGTCAAACTCTTTTTATTTTTAATGGTTTTTCAGCCAGAAATAAAACTAATGGGTTTTCACCCAGAAATAAAACTAATGAATGATGGGTTATGGGAAAGCCAATTCCAACATACACTTACCTTCTAACAAATTCTTTACAAATATCTGGAACAAAACTTTTAAAATTGCAAGTTTAAAAAAAAATCCAATCATTCAAAACCCCAAATACTTACCCACTTATATCTAGTTAGAATTGCACCATCCAAGTTATAAATTTGAAACTCCAATTGATACCTGCAACTAAACCAAATTCATGATATTAACCTCAATACTTATGTTCCAATAACCATTTTTTTAATAATTTGTACTCATCTGAAAATGAATAATCTTTTGTCTAAAGCATTTTCTTTAAGATGTTCAAATACATTATTGTAATCATTTAGACAATAATCAACATTAAATAGACCTAGAGGTGAAGTAATTCAAACTCCTCTCCTTTCAAAGGTATCACCTCAAGAAAAAATGTAGAATAGACATAACATATCAGAATTGAAACTAATTTTTAAATGTGAATACATGATGTTTACCTTAAATGTGAATTTAAGTGAGGAATAAACTGGAGATTATGTAGTCCTCATTTATATATTTCCCCTAAAATACAGGTCTACCACCCTCATGACTTCCATCTCTTACAATAACTTGCAGCCTACAGGTAAATCAAGATTTAGAAAAACTGTAACAGGCATAGGCTTGTTGTATGATTGTATCCAGTAAAAATGGATTTCATCCTCTATTACATCGCCCTAACAGTGAACACCGCTCTATCAAGGCCTAACCCTTTCCTATCGCTGTGTGTATGAGAGTTACAATTCAATCCAAACGTCTTCTCTATTTTCTCTGCACGTTCTCCATGAAATATGGTATGCATGGCAAGTTCCAAAGAGGTTTGACTCTAGAGACGAGTTACCCTGCTACTGCTGCTATAGTCGTTCTGTTGCTCGATTGATTAAAAAACACCCTCAAATTTGTGATCCACTTGAAGACGTGTACAACTCCACACTTAATTGCATTAAGGCTAACGCGGTATTGCAATTAATTGCATTCATAGCATTGTAATATTTGGATGGGAGCATTTTCACCGGTGGCTCCGTGCAATTCCTCTTAGACCAACAATCGTGCTTTCTCTTTAAAATATTCCTTATGCCATGTGAAGGATCCACTGGTGTCAAATCTAACAGATCGAGAAGGATCATGTATGGTAAGAGAGATTTAGGACTTTAATAACGTTCTATAAAATTTATTGAATGTCATAAATACGTTCAAGGGAACTGGTTTCCCGTTTGGAGTGACGGTAAGACATAAAATGTGACCGTAAATGATGGGCAATTTCCCGTCAAATTCCAACCCTGGTTCAATGGACGAAGTATTGACTGCATTCAATGTTGATGATGTACATAACTAAAAATGATGTAAGACCTTCAAACTTATTCAAGAGAAGATAAAATAACATAATCAAAAGAAAAACACAGTGGGAGAGAGGGATTGGGACAACAAGCATTTAGGAAGGTCGTAGTCTAAACGTTTTATGAAATTATTTTTTTCTGGTGATTTTTTTTTAGAATATTTATTCGAAATCCGACAAGAAATTATTAGATCCATAGATTTGAGTGATTACTTCTGTATAATCCGGGTGTCCCATGGATTTTTCAGCATGTTGAATCCATTTCTGCATTCAAAAATGGATTTTAAACAACAATAAATAGTGATTTCGTGCAGATTTATGTCGTCGGATTTCAGCAAATAAATCATTTCGTAGAACAATTAGACAACACCCTTAAAAAGCCAAAGTACTAATTAGAAGACAAAAACTTAGTAAATCAATGTACTAATTCCTTTAAAAAAGAAAAGTACAACCATTATTATTTGAGAGAAAAAATTAATTTTTAGTTATGTATTCCTTATTTTCTTATTGTTGATATACAGTTTTGTTACCTAATAGTAATAAGTGTTGATTTTCAAAAATATTATAAATAGTTGATATATAGTCCTTTAAAAAATGAAAGTACAACGATTATTATTTGAGAGAAAAAAATAGTTTTTAGTTATGTATTCTTTATTTTCTTATTGTTGATATATAGTTTTGTAACCTAGTAGTAATAAGTGTTAATTTTCAAAAATATTATAAATGGTTGATATATAGTTTTGTTACCTAGTAGTAATAAGTGTTGATTTTCAAAAATATTATAAATGATTGATTTTATAGTTTTGTTACTTTACAGTATTTAGTTTTGATTTTCGAAAATATTATCAAATAGTTTATAGTTTATGAATATAAGTAAATTTTAAAAGTGATTAAAAATTATAAGAAAAAATGTAATCTTTTTACTTTGTTAGCTCGTTCACATTTTTTCCTTGAAAATTTGCATTGTGCTTGCATATCTAGTTAAAATCATGTACACTTTACAAAGAAAACATTAACCAAAGGGTACTTAACCAACATAAAAATGGTTAATAAGAATGATATTCAAAGAGTGAGTAAATTGCTTTCCAAATCCATTAAGTAACGAACCACTCTTACATGCAAAAACCCTATGAATGACCAAAATGCCTATAAAAACTCAAAGTTCTTATATTTCTACTGTGTTAAGGTTATGTTACACAATTGTGAGTCTCCACTACTTTGCATTCATATGGTGAAGAAAGAACAAGTGATCTTTGAGAGACTGAGAGAGAAAATAACCCTAAAGATTTGAAAATGTCACCTCAACATTTCACAAGCTAATTATTTTATGGTATTTTCCCTTGATTAATGGAATTTTTTTTTCCCTTGTTTAATTTTTTAAATATGTGAAAGATTTGAAAATGTCACCTCAACATTTCACAAGCTAATCATTTTATGGTATTTTCCCTTGATTAATGGAATTTTTTTTTTCCCTTGTTTAATTTTTTAAATTTGTGTTAGTGTTATTGTAATGCTTATGCTTCATGGAATCATAGATATGTGTGGTATGTATCTTTTTCTTTAGCATTTAGAAGTTAGAGTTTAATAATTTATGGAAAGAGGAAATGCTTTAGTTGATTGTTTATGAGTAGGTGATTCCAAGAAACCCATTATGATTATAAAGTTCATTATCTCCTCCTCGTTTATCCCAAAAGTCAACCATTTGAAGACTTTGGAGTAATTTATAGGTTCTTATTTATTTTCCTCTTAAAATCTAGTTTCATTTGTAATCGTTTCCTTGAATGATTGATTGCTTGAGAAAGGTACACTAAAGTAAGGTTTCCTCTATGCACCACTGAACCAATTCACTAGTGAGGTTTATTTATCCACCCTTATGTTAAATCTCCTTAAACAAAAAAATTGGGATGCATTTTTAATCATTTCAAAATTTTGTTCTTAGTTGATTGGTTTGTTTTTTTTGGGGAGGGGGGCAGATTTTTTTTTGCAGATTTTTTTTTGCATGTGATCCATGTTTGTCTAAGTCTATGACACTCCACTCCCTTACTCACATTTTTGTTTTCTAGTATTTTTGTTTTTTTTTGCTTGTTTTCTAGTAATTTTATCATTTTTTCTTGTTTTCTTTCAAAGGTACATCTGGCTTCGAATTTTTTAAGCTCGACATGCAAATTTTATGAAGAAAACTACACCCATTGTACAAAGATTCCTAAAATGTGTGTATCCTATCTACTTCATGGTTTTCTTTGTGTTCATGTTTAGTGCTAGTATTTTGTGCACTTTATTTTATCAAGGTTGGGCAAAAAGGGGGGACCTTTTCTTAGTAGCTCTTTACCTCATGCTTGATTACATGTAGCCACATGTTTTTGTTTACTTTTTTTATTTGTTGTGTAGAAAGATCCATATAGGAAATATTTTCTTTGTTGATGATCAAGTTCTCCTATTTTTGCATTTAAAGTTTCAATACCATTTATCCCCATGATTCTGCTACTCGTTGATAACCAGTGAAGCCCAATCAATCATAACGGTTTCTTGGAGACTTGTAAATGAGCGTGGAGAAAGTACTAAGTGGATGGGTTATAAAATATTCTACAACATTAAATTAACACCATAGAAGCACCACATTCATAATAATCAACAAACTATAGTATTAATGATTTCTTTGAATTTTCCATCATTTTATAGAATCGTAAGCTTGCAAACCGAAATGGGAGAAATCTATGAGGAAAGGGCTTGATCTGGATTTTATGAGAAGAACAAAATGAATACAGATTATTAAAAGATGCTTAACATGGAATAATAGAGATACAGTAAAACTGGTTTTCTATTCAATAAGGAAATTAGTTGAAACTGTAAAATGCAGCGGAAAACAAGCTTGTTGGAATGGTGGCAGCTTATCTCTTAGAAGAGATGTGACGGATGTGCTTATTCACAAGAAGATGATTAAAATGAGGATATGAAGGCATTTTTACAATAAAAACTAATTTCAAAAACCCTAGACATCCAAAAACATAACCCTAGGAGATGAAGCACCAAAAGTTGTGTGGGCCCCGTTTGGGTAAGTTAGTACATTAACTTCCCGGGTTCGTAACTTTTGCATAAGATATTCGTTTTAGGAACACGATAGCCCGTTGGAAAGGTCTAACTGAGAAGAAAAAAATTTGATTGGCCCAGATTAGTGTCTTTAACAATCATTTGGGCCCCAAATACCCAAAAAACGTCGTTTAGGGCCTCAAAACAACCCCAGAAGTTTGGAACCTGAAAAAATGCCAAGGTGGAAAAAAAATTTCCAAGCCAGTGGAATAGGTGGGTGGCCACCGATATCCACCTGCATCAATCCTCCCTGCTTGGGAAGAAATGGTCTCCATTGGATTGATTTCCCCCATCGGATGAGGAAATTTCTGCTGAATTTGGCCCCGGGTGAGCCACTTGCCTTGGTGCAAGTTCCCTGCTTTGACGACTCGATAAAGCTGGATCCTTTGTTATCAATTTCCCTTGATCTATGTGTCCACAATATGATCATTGTATGCATGTTGCATGCAGTCAGGGTTGAGCTTTGTTGTTGTCAACTGCTCTTCTATGTCTGAGGTGTCCAATAATGGTGGGAAATATGGCTGAAGGAGAGCCACATTGAAGACTGGGTGCAGGCCAAGGAAAGGGGGAATGTTGAGCTCGAAATAATTGTCACCCATAGAATTGGTGATGGTGTACGACCCATAACGGAGTGGACGAAGATTTCGATGGGGCCCTGTAAGGCGTTCTTTCTGCAAGTGCAACCAAACTTTGTCACCCACCTAAAACTTATGTGGCACCCGATGTTGATCATGGCATTGCTTGTACTTGGCATTAGACTTTTGTAGAATATCCTTAACCTGTTGGAAGATGTGTTGGATCCGATCAATGAACCGAGTGGCTTTGTCAACTTTTGGTGGAGTAGGGGGTGAGTCGATGATCCGTCAGGATTTTTCGAAATGACTATGGTTGAGTTATTATTTGCATGCATTAAATGACCATTGGGAAACTTAATGAAAGAGAGAGAAAAGCAAATGAATTATACAACCATCAACATAATTGCAAATCTGAAATGGAATGAAAACAGCAAACCATAATGCACAAGTTTGATAACGGAGTTTGGCAACTTTGCCTACGTCTCCGGGCCTTTTCTCTGTGAGGGAGGCTTCTTGATTTCTTTTTGAAAGTTTATTAGTACATATTTACAATTGCCGATTGGCTCCTATATTGATCTGGTCTTATTCGCCATGATCTCTAGAATCTTGCACAACTTACGGCACCTGAAACGGATATACCGAACTCTCAGAAATCGTCCGACAGCATCTCTACCTCAACAGCTCTTCTGCCTCAAACTGGCTTAGACCTGGCTTTGCCTCAGCATCTTTGCT